>VWZT01014160.1:7199-19157 GCA_013397055.1 Pachycephala philippinensis
GGGAAAAAAAAAAAATCCCAATCCTAACTGGAAAATTTCCTTCCTCCAAGTGTCCTATTTAAGGACAACACACTGTAGAAATAATATTAATCATTAAATGACAAAGCAGGGTGTTGGTGCGAGTATTTCAGTGCACAGACAGCAGTGCTGTGGGGAGAAAATCCTTATGGGGTTCTGTGTGAGCCTGAGGGGAAATGTAAGGATAAAACCTGTGATTTAGGGCCAGGATTGCTGGTTCATGAGCCTGTCCCTGCCTGGAGTCCAAAGAGCCTCCTCATTTCTCTCCTCTCTCATTCTCCAACCCAAGGGCTCATTCTCATTCCAGCTAACAAAGGTAAACCCCACGTCCATATTTTTTTTCCCTTCATTTCTCTTGTCCTGTGTCACCTTTTTCGTGTGACAGAAGGGATATTTCTTATTTCAGAATGAAGGGATATTTCATATTTCATGGGCTGATCCCTAATGACTGAGTAAACCCCAGAAAACAATGCACTGTTTTCCTAACAGCAACCATAATTACTCTGACTTTACTCACAGCCTCAGCTTGATGGGCTCCTGATTAATTAGGCAGCGTTTTTTCAATCGTGAAGCAATTTTAAAATACCCTTTGAGGTCCAACAAGGTGTGCACGCTGGATGCCACAGTTTTTACAGTTTAGTTTACTCAGCTTTTGATGATTTGTGCATCCTGCCCCACAGCCCACCTTTGGATCTCTACCTCATTGCCTTCAAAGCTTTGGGATGCTGTTTTTATAATGAAATAATTGATACTGGTGACAGAAAAACACAAGGCATGAACGCAGCAGGAAGTGGGTTGTGGCCTCTAATTAAAATGAGTACAGGAGTACAAAAGAAATTCCTCTTTTATAATTATCATCTGTATTATACTTTTAATGAGGGTCTCGTGTGGAACGTCAGGAGGTGGGATGTTATTGATTGCTCCAGAGCTGCTCTCCTTGAGGCTCTTCAGCTTTTTCCAGGTAAACTTTATTCAGCTTCTGGTGTGTAGGACATAAATCTTTATTGGGGATGGTGTCAGTAACAGCATGGTAAAAGTGATGTTGAATATTCCTGGTGATTTGTGGTGCTCTGCCAAGGTCAGCCCTCAGCTGTGGGAGAGGGGGAGCAGCTCCCAGCACGGGCACCGATTTATTTGGGAATTTCTGCCTGGTTAAATGGCTGTCAGGAGTGACAGCTGCATTTATAGCAAGAGTTAATGCTCCAGAATCTGTCAGGATTCTCTGACTCTCCCGACCTCATCTCTAATTCAGTCTCCCATTTCCATCTTGGTGGGCACAGGACGAATGTATCACAGGGATGGATTGATCCCTGTTTTTGATATTAATGGTTTGTGCCCTCGTGGTGCTGATTTTGTTGTTGTTGATGTCCGTCCCATTAACCAGACACTCCTGCAATGAAGGAGTTTAGAAATTTAAAGAAATTTAGAAATTTAAAGCCCTCTAGAACAGGGCAATATAAACTTCCTCAAGAATTACTGTGGAGTTATAAGGTTTAGAAAAATGTTCAATCTCTGCATTCCCAAAGTCCACCCCATAATGAAAAGGAAGAAAAACCACCCCCAATTAATATCAGTTCCCCAAAAGAGACTTTTTATTTCAGCACACAGCATTCCTGCTCTGAGATTTGTTGGCATTTAAGGTTATCTTAAAAGTACACCAGCTCCTTCTTTATGAGTATGCTGATTGTCTATTAGAAACCCTTCTTCCTCCAGGTTAAGAGAATTTGTTATGTATCAGAAATTCCGTATAGGTTCTCATTTGTTACTGGCACGCAGCTTTTCCTGTCTTTAGGAGGACACACTTTGTCAGCAAGAAAATATTTTCTGGCAATAATTTAATTGGGAGGAAAAAAGGCTCTTTCTTCTCTTTTTTGCTGCAACAAAAAGGCTGCCCATGATTTTGTTTTGTGAACCATGGCACAGCCATGGACTCAGTTCCATTTTATCCCAATCTCCAAAGGCACTGCTGCTTTGAGTTCCATCTCAGAGCTCCCTGTCTCACCCCCCCACTCGTTATTTTGTTGTTGGAGTTAAATTGGAGTTTGATGGTTCAGTGTTTTAAAATCAGCAGTGAACCACGAGCTGAAAGAGCTTCCCTTCCCAAACTGATCCTGAACTTGAAAGTGCTGAGAGCTGAGTTGTCCCTCGTTGCTTTTAATTATCTCCAATCCTGCTGAAAATGCAGAGCTCCCATTTCAGTGTCTGTGTTGTGGAAATTGTCTGTTTTTTATTTACGTAGCTGCAGGTGAGGTGAGGATAAAAAGAACTTAAAAATAAGCTGAGCATTAACAGCTTGAAACAGGTTGAGTGCTAATTGTGTTACTAATGCCACCTTCATCTTCTTTTTCACGAGAAACAAAGTCTTAAAAGCCTGCACTTGTAGATCTGCTGTGCAGAATTTCAGAGCCACAGCAAAGTTCTAGAAAGAGCAATTTCTTTGCATAAAAAAACACGGAGAAGCCACTTTATATTCAACTGATAAACTGCCAATTGTTGTAGGTTCAGTCTAATTGCTACTCTAAGACTTTTTAAAATTTGGTTTGGAGTTTATAGGAAAATTTCCTCTGGCTCTGAAGGGAGTTTTGATAAATCCCGGGGGGAAAAAAAATATAAATGAGAGATAAGATGGGAAAAACATCAAAGCACAAGTTGGGGCACTGCTGGAGAAGTTACCCTGATGGATTTTTATGGTGTGAGCTCTTGGTTGGAATGGCAGCAAACAACGGGAAGCGAATTTCGCGAATGTCGGGAACGCCGGAGCCGTGAGCGATCCAATCCCACGGAATCCAACCTCCTGATGGATCCCTGCCTGGAAAACGGGCACAGGGCAGCTGGGTGCCAGGGGCAGTGCCATGGAATTGGCCAGCTTGGCTTTAATCCGAGGTCTCAGCTTGGTTCTGCCCAAGAGAGACAAAGCCACGAGAGGGGACGGCAGAGAAACCTTTGGGAACAGGAAAAAATAACCTGAACTGAAGGGCGCTCGCCTCCTGCTCACCTCCTGCTCACCAGAGCAATTTTGCCATGAGTTATGGTTTTGTCGTGCCAAAATGACGTGTTTTGAGTGCTGTGATAATTCTGGAATCATTATTTAATGGTATTTTTAACCTTTCTCTGTGGCATGCCAGCAGAGCTTGCAGGAGGTGGGGACGTTTCTGGAAGTGCCACTGTCACATCGTAGCTTGGTGACAATATATCTGCTGCAGATGTGGCTCTGCTATTTAATTTATAGGTGATGTAAATAAATCCCTTATGGGCTAACAATAAATCAGGCAGGCTGGTCCAAACAGGTGTACATCCCTCAAAAAAAGAGAAATGTTTGATTATTTAACATTAATCTTCTCTAAAACAAACTTGGAAGTTATTAATTATCAAATTCCACATTTATTCTGCTGTAAAAATTATCTATTGCCATTCACAAGATGTTGTACATTTTCCTAGGACTTCTCAACTAGCCTTAAATCTTAGCATTTAAAATCTCTTCCCAATGCTAAAAACGTTGTACATATTTGCAAATTTTGTGTTACGGCACCATAAAATCCATAAAGTGCTTCAAGCATTTAAATGGTACAAAAAACCAACTGCAACTCATTACTTTGCCTCGAGTGTGATGGTTTTTCATGTCTCCAAAATGAATAGCAGGAGAGGGAATTCCAGGTATTTATTCTTAGTCTCAATTGGGCTTTTTTCATCTGTACAATGGGTTAGTTAATGGTATTTGAACTTTTATTCAGGGAAAGAATTCAGTATTCTGCCTTGGTAAGGATTTTTTTCTTTGCCCACATACTCCAGTGCGACACAGGCAAAAATAATAATATCAAACCATTGCCTTTTTGAAGGAGTCATTATCTTTTTATTAATCATCTGATGAGAGGAATGCATTCATCTCCCAGCAGCAATTTCTCACGCTCTGCTCCCGGTGAATGGAGCTTTTGTGAGGCAGCAATTTTACCTTGACCTGTAATACAGCTCTGAACCTCTCTCTCTATTAGGATTTGTTCCAATTCCTTCTCTTCAGCGTTCTGCATTTTACCGAGTGCCAGGAGCTTCAGAATTCAAAGAACTACATTTCCTCGCTTGTGTTCAAACCTAATTCTGCATGAAAAAATCAGGATTTATTCTCCGTGATGTATTCCTCAACTTCTGTGCCTCTGGATGTGCAGCATTAGCAGAAGGTGAAAAGCAGAAGGTGAAAAGTACTTTTTCAAGAGATGGTGAGTGGTTTTACACCATCCTGAGAGGTGCTGGGAGATGGTTGGAAATGTTTCCCAAGGAAACTGTGGCTGCCCCATCCCTGGAAGTGTCCAAGGCAAGGTTGGATGGAGCTTTGAGCATCCTGGGACAGTGGAAGGTGTCCCTGCCCATGGCAGGGGTGGAATTGGATGAGCTTTCAGGTCCTTTCCAACCCACACCATTCCATGATTTTATGAGTGGCTGTGAACATTTAAATTCCTCTTTCCTCATTGGAATGTGCAGCACTTTGTGTTCCACATGTTGTGTTTGTGAGTTCTTGCCATGGAAAACCAACAAATGCTACAAGAACTCCACGATTACTGGAGTGCACATCCCTGCTATTTACTCTTGAACTTCACGGACTTTTAACTTTTTTTTGCATGGTTGTTTAGGTATTAATTAGTTTAGGTATTAAGTTGTAGTGAATTTAATAACGAGCAGAATGGAAATGGTAAATTAAATTAATTGCTCCGCGGTAAAAACCCCGCAAACACATTCCTTCCATCTAGGTTTGATATAACCCAATTAAAAACAGGATAGAGCTCATCCCTTTGTCTTAATAAGCATGTTAAATTAGCTATTTCCTCCTCAGAGAAAAACACGCTTGGAAACAAACTCCGGGATGTTTAGGAATGGGAAAAGAGTTGATTTCTTGTCCCCTGCTATTTGTAATCTGTGATTAAGTGGTGTGAAATGGGGCTAAGCCTTCCTGGCGCTGCCTTAGAGCGCTTCCTCCTCCCCTGTGCTCTCCAAATGTGTCTGGAACAAAAGCAGAGCAAGGCAGGACTAATCTCCATTTTCTCCACAGCCTTGGAAAATCTTTCCCAGTGATGTAAACTCCAAGCAAAGGCTGTCATGTTTAATCCCACAAAGCTGGAACTCTTAGGGAGGCAGGGATATAAAAAAAAGAAAGAAAAATGGTGTGGAGTTCCTACACTCCATGGTAAAAGGAAATGGGAGATGGTTTTCTGTCTCCACGTATAAAGTTAATTTCTTGTGGTTTTTTTTTTTTTTTTTTTTTTTTTTTTTTTTTTTTTTGATTTGGAAATCCCAGTGATTAGAGGCTGGACTGCAAAATATTTGAGTAGATACTCAGATATATTATCAAATATGCTTACAGCGATGCTAAAAATGAAGTTATTCAGGTGCTTTGCTGTTGGATTTACACCTACAACCACATCCTGGGGAAATCACACCTGGCCCCTATGCTGCAGGGACACTGAGGGATCATTCCCTGCCATTGATGCTGCAGGAATAAAAGCATTACTATGAATAAAAGCTTAATTTGGAAGTCCTCTAAGTCTGATTGCATTGATGTGGTCATGGCTTCAACCTGTTTGCCAGTTGATTTGGGAAGGTTCCAAATTGCACCTCTTTTCCTTTAAATCTCCTGTTGTGTAGCCTAAGATAAATTTATTTTATTTACCCTGATTTTTACTTGCATCAGAATAAAGGGAGACCTGGTGCTGTTGTAGCAGGTAAACTCCTTTTCCCTGTGGAATTGTGGATACCTGTGGCTCAGTGTGCTGTAATGAATAAAGCTTTGCTGAAGCAAGGTTTTAAAACAGATTATTATTTCCTTAAGAGTGATAGAGACGCACAGGAGTCACCATAGAGGCACTCGAGCAATAAAAAGAGGAAAATTTCAGGATCCTAAGGCAGCTGGAAGCAGATGTGTGAATGGAACAGGGAGCACCCACTGAAATGAAAGGTCATTTTCTATATAATATAGAGGGAGTTTTAGGGCTATAAATTGCTGAAGAGAGCTAATGGAGAGGCAGAGAACAAAGGAAAATGGAAGCACAATGAGAAACAGGAAACAGTAAAATAACTGAGGGTCACCAAATGTTTGGGGAGACTGATAGAATGACAGAAATTGGAGTTTGTGGTGCAGAACTCAGGCAACTACAGATTTTAAACCTGTTTTGGAGGCACGGGAGAGGATCCTTGGGCAGGGAATAACGGAGCCAATCTTTTGGGTAGCACAGACCTTCTAGGGATTTATGGAGAGTTGTTTTGGTGAGAAACCCCCATTGAATTTGTTCATTTTCTTATATTAATGTAGAGGTAGAACAAGTCTTTCCTGAGGTGATGTTCTCTATAATAAAAGCTGCATTCCTGGTTTTTAGCCATGTTCACAGAGGGGAGATGTGGGATCCTCCTCCCCCCTGCAACAGAAACAGCAAAATATCAGCTCTGTGCCCAGGGCAGGGAGAATTCTGTCTCCAGGGTCAGCTGCACTCCACAGCCTCACCTTGGAAAGCAGCAGCTTTGATTAAAAAAGGCCAAACCAGCAGGAGCCGTTTCCATGGTCTGGAAAAATTTAATCTCCTCGACTGTGATCCTGGAGTTTGGTGCAGAGGAGTTTGTTGTGGTGCAGCACTGAAATACAGGAGCATTGTCTTGCAGCTTTCATTTGCAGAGACGTGAAGGTTCTAATACAAAATTAAACCCTCCAATGAGTGGCAGCAGTTTATTGATCTACAGAAATGTGCTGCAGTTAATAATTCTTTTGTGAAAAGTATTTGGTTTATTATTGAGCATTATTGAAGTTTCCTGATTCATTCAGCTACTCTTTTCCAGTTCGTTGTGATGATGGCACACCACCAGGGTCTGGAGTGACTGGGCAAGAGGGAATGGATTTAAATTGAAAAGGAGCAGGTTTGGATTGGAAATTGGGAAGGAATTCCTGGCTGTGAGAGTGGGGAGTGCCCAGAGGAGCTGTGGCTGCCCCTGGATCCCTGGCAGTGCCCAAGGCCAGGCTGGATGGGGCTTGGAGCAACCTGGGACAGTGGAAGGTGTCCCTGCCCGTGTCAGGGGTGGAATGAGATGATTTTTAAGGTCCCTTCCAACCCAAGCCATCCTGGAATTCTATGATCCAAATCATGTAAGTTCATATCTTTTATTTACCTGAACCACTTTTAGGGATCTGGCCTTTTCCAATGCTCTATTGCAGACACTTTAGTCACCGATATCCCTATTCCAATGTCGCATGTTGTATCTGACTCTTGCTTTTCAGTGGAATGAGAGCATTTAAAATTGAAATTTGTAATTACCATGATCACTCTATGAAGGTAAATTCAGTAATTATCAGTGTTTCAGTGAAGAATTTGGCTCTGTGGCTCCTCAACATACAGCGAATTTTCACAATAGAGTTGTTCTACAGCAAGTACTGACTAATAATGGAAAGCACTTCCTTTTGATTAGGTAATTGTACCTGCTAATTAAACTCCATTTAATCACAGTACTATTTAAACCTTGTTGTGGGGAGCATTGCTTAATGTACACACGACTTGTTTGGGTGAATAATTCTGCTGCATGTTGTTTATTAATAATTCAGAGCCAAGATGTTGCTGTAATTTCCCCAGTAACGCCCTTGGTGGGTTCTGCTCATTCAGGGCATTTTCATTTTAAAGAGGAAAAAGAGATTTTCCTCTGAAAGAGGCTCCACTGCTGTAATTGGCAGAGCCCCACTGATTTCAGCAGAGCCTCAGTGGTTCTCACCAGCATTTATTTGTATCATTTTAAAGGCATTTAAAAATCTGGTCTTATCTAGAACGAATGATGTCGTGTTAAAAGAAAATCAAGCCCGTTGCTTCATGAAATTCCCTTTGAAAACTCCACTTTTCCTGGCTACCGAAATTTATAATCTGAATTTTTGGTTTATCTAAATCGTTATAATTTTAAAGAACAAATTTAAAATAGGAAAGTGAGAAGCAAAACTGATTTTCTGTTGAAAAAGTTGTTTTCTTTTAAAATTAATTATATTTATTCTTTCTTTCAGTTCATCACCAATCAGGCTGGATCTCTGACTTTCTGAATGCAGTTTTCCTATTCAGAGGCACCTCTGAAGTGACTCATTTAAGCTGTAGGAAATGGAACAGCAGCACTTTAATTCTTAATTGTTTTGCAGGATGTGTTGAAAAAGGAATATATGACCACAGTATATTCAATATGTGCATCACTCTAAGATAATTTATTAGGCTTGAGCTACATTTGAGCCTCCAAAAAATGGACAAATTTGTGGTGCTGTAGCTGAAAGAGAACAAAAAATGGTCATTAAAGAGTGAGAATCCAACCTCTCCTCTATTTAATCCAATTAGAATTTTCTTGGAGCATGGTTCATTTTCTCTGTGAGTTCCTCCCCTTCACCCATAATAAATATCAGAGCCTCGGAGGGATGAGAGCTCAGCCTCAGGAGGTGGGAATGAGCCAGTGTGGCTCGTGAAAATAGAGTAAATAAACATGAAAACAGAGTAAATAAATACATTATTGCAGTGCCCAGACAACGATGATGATCAGATCCATAATGTCCGGATTCATGGACACTCCTCGAAGAGCAAAAGTGGTTTTGCTGCTTAAAATGGCATAAAAAAGGTAAATTGCCTTGCCTGAGCATGGTGCTTGTGTGATTTAAGAGCTGCTTCGCTCCCTGTCTGAAAGGCCAGCTCCATTTCTCGCCCATGTGATGCACCCAGAGCGCAGGGAGCTGGGAGAGATAAAAAGCTTGTAGAGCTGTTAACACTATTTTATGTTGGAATTGATGCACCAGGCTGCCAAGTAGCACAGATGCTTAATACACTCAATTTGTAAAGGAGATTTTAATCTTCACAAGTACATCTCTTTTCACTTTCAGTCCCTGGCTCTCCTGGGTGAGAAGGAGAAATATTCAGCCAGGCTGAGGACACTGAACCAGCCTAAAGAAGCCTCCAGGTCCTGAGATGGCCACTGATGGATCTTGAATTTTGCCCGTGAAAGTCCCTGATATTCAAGTGTATAAATTCCAGTTTATTTCAGTGAATCACCACTGGATGTGAGGCCAAAAGCTGGACAAAGTGTCCTAAAAAATGGGGTTGTTTGGGATGGTCAGGACTCAAATACAGCTTCTGAGAGGAGTCAGGGCTTGTCCTGTGGCTGGGGAAGCTGGAGTGAAAAGGTGAGGAAAGTTTTTCTTTTATCATCCTCCTTGGGTATTTGTGTGTGTATAATTAAGGAGGAGCTCAATCTGTAAGCTCTTGGTTGAGATTTTAATGGATTTGGAGGTTTGTTTTTAAGTATTGGTTAAATTGGTTAAGTAATTCAGCTACAATCCAGTTAAGATTTTTTTTCTTGGCTATAACAAATGTATTTTTCTTTGGGACATTGTTAAAATAGCATCGTTAGGTCTGTTCTCCAACATCATTCCCTCAAGGCTGCTTTCCCACCCTCTAACAGTGTGGTGTCTGTATTTATGGGTTATTTTAGGATATTTCACACCCTTTTCAGCTTTAATATTTGGTTCATGGTGAGAGGTTTAAGTCTGGCTTCTGCATCATGAAAAGCTGGGATTTGTGACCTTTGCAAACTCCACACAAGGAAGGAATCTGTGATAAAAATATCTCCAAGATCTGTAGGGTCAAGAGCCCAAGGGGTGCTTGAAATTATTGGAAGACACAATACCTTGAAATTAGTGGAAGGAGAGGAACAAAGTCCAGGCCCAGCAATTCCATGTGGGGACTGCTTTGTCTTTGGGATTTGCTGTTAAAGGGTGTTTGATTCTGGGGTTCAAATTCCCAAAGGGAATTGGGACTTGGGAATATGGCAGGAAAACTTTGGTGGGGCTCTTTGCCAGGGAAAGAGTCGCTGCAGTTGTTGATGAAAAATCCCAAAATCCAGTCAGGTCAATGGATTGACTGTCATCAATCCAATGATGATGTTGTCATCATCATCATCATCATCATCATCATCATTGCTGACCAGCTCACCCAAAGTCCAGGCAGCCCAACAGACTAATTTTCAGTGACTTCATCAGGATTTGTATCAAGCCCCTAGCAAAAATTTAAGTTTTATTGAACAAAATTCTGGTACAAAATATGAAACCATTTTCATCCTTATGCAAATACACCGTATTTAGGTTGATTGAGAGCTGGTAAAAGCTGTATTTCTGTGTTTGATCCCTGTCCCGTTTGCAGTCTGTGATTGTGTCCCCCTCTGATTTTGGAAGGGGGACTCAGCCATTTCCCATATAACATTTTCTTTGGTTTTGTCCAGCAGAGCCAGGATTTGGCCTCGATGATCCTTGAGGGTCCCTTCCAGCTCAGTTTTTCTGTGATTTATTATGGCTAAAATGATGACTCAACCTCAATCTTCCCATTTTCCCTCCTTCTCTCAGGCTAAATGACACCATTTCTTTGGCTGTATCCTGACTCTGGTGGGAGCATTGCTCAGCTTGTGCTTGATTTAATGAACATCACGTCATTCAACCCAAAAACGATCCTGAGAAAGCACTGCAAGCTACAGGTGGAACTCCTAGAAACACAAGTGGTGAGTACTTAATCCCATTATATTGGATAAGCTTCTCTAGGGTGGGCGTGTTCAGAGTCAGAGCTCCCTTAGTTAGAATTTTTTGGCTGATTTTGGGTCTGGATCACAGATCTAGACTGGCATGACCTGTCTGAGCTATTCAGTATGGACACTAGGAGAGCATTAGCAGAAGAGATCCTGCAGCTCTCTCAGCATTTTGTGAGAGCTCTCTCTTTCCCATGCGAATCATTTAAAACAATGTTACAATTTTGTAAACTTCTACACCTGCGAGTTGTTTGCCAAGGATTATTATGGTTTTAGCTAGAAAATATTTAGAAACGGCTGGTTCAGAATTTGGCCAATCACCCCAAGGAGTGGATGGCCAGAGGACAATTTGTCTCATGCCACTTAATGCACTTCTTATGAACTAACATATAAAGACCTTACTTTTATTATTAAAGCTCTCTCTATATTCTCCAGCCTGAGCTCCAGGTCTTTTTTTCTACCCATCCTCAGTGCAGCAGCAACAATTCAGAACTGTTCTGAGGTGTTTGCCAAAGCAGGATTGCTGTGCCTGACGCCAGTGAACAGCAAAGCAGCTGCTGTTCAGGTGTTCCATGTGTTGTGCAAGCTCTGGGGATGAAGCCTATTTAAATACTCGCAGGTTAGGCAGCGCTTTGCATTCCTGCTTCCTGGAGCATGACAGGGAATCTCACCCGCTACCCAAGTGCAAATAAATACCATCATCACTCCTATCATCAAGGATTTTCTGCTTTGCTTACCCAGCCTTCAGCTCTGAGACATGCTCAGACTCCAACAACCCCTGTAGCACATGTGAGAAGTGGCTCTGAGGGCTGCAGAGTGGATTCATTTGTAATTTTGCTGTTTAAGCTGCTCTAACAGCGCTGCATCACTGTTTTTTCTTTATAAGGAACAAGTTGTTATGGCTGCTGTTACACACATAACTCCAGAAAGCTTTGTGGTAATAACACAGATAAGCCAACGCTGCTCATAGAAAAAATCCAGTGTTTATAATAGCTGGAGAACATTCCTATTTGTATTTCAAATTTCCCTGGTACACGGCGGCTGGAATTGATTTCACGCTGGCCTCGGTGCTCGGGCTGTGCTATCTTGGCTCTTGCAGGGAGAAGAGGCATTTGAATGAAGCAGATCCTGTTGTTCTCCCACAGTGGATTTGTCACATTTGCTCCTGTTTGAAATTAAAAGGAAGCAGGATGGGAAGGAAACTTCTCCGTCTTTCTGTGGGCAAAATCCCTGTGAGGACAGCAGTGGGTCTCGGGGCAGAGCGTGGGCTTGGGGTGCTGGTGGCTCAGGGGACAGGGTGGGGTGGGATTTGGGGGCTCTGATCCATCCAACATGGACCTCTGGAACGGGAGGGAGCCAAGGGAAGGGGCTGCTTCAGGGAGG
>VWZT01014162.1:0-12369 GCA_013397055.1 Pachycephala philippinensis
GAACACCGCACTGGGTGACCCCTGTGGGTCAGTGAGGCCATCCCTGCCCCCTGCCCCCTGCCCACTCACCCTCTCCTCGCGGCCCTGCGCCAGGATGACCACGATGCGGCCGAGGCGGCGGCGGCCGGTGCGGCCCATGCGCTGCACCAGGCGCACGGGGCTGCGCTGCGCGTCGAAGCACACGATGAGATCCACCTCGCCGATGTCCAGCCCCTCCTCGCCCACGCAGGTGGACACCAGGGTGTTGTAGCCCCCCTCCCGGAATCGCCTCACCACCTGCGGGGACAAGGGAAATGGGATTTGCCAGCTCGGCCAGGAAAACCCCTTTTATACTCTAAAATAACAAAACTGTTGGAACCCAAAGAGCAGAGAATATTTCTCTGCCTGTTTTGAAGGGTTCGAGCCCCCTGGACAATGGTGTCTTTGACCTTCGGCCATGGAGAAAATTGCCTACCCTTTGGGAAACAGCAGAGTCAAAATTAGTATGAATTAGGTGATGGGAAATTATGTAAGGGTGGAAATTTAAAGGTTTTAGGTTTGTTATGGATAAAGTTAGAAAACTCCAAAATGGAGGATGGTTGTTGTTTTTCAGGCTCTCTTCCTTCTCCATATTCTGCGGCAAAAAGTAGTTTAAGATAATTGGATAAAAGATGCCGCAGTTCCTGTCTATGTGACAGGGTGACTTATTGAACATTGGTAAAAAAGTAAAAATATCTTCCGTGTGAAGTTTTCATTGGGTAATTCACCTTTAAAAGGGCTCTGTAATCTTGGTAATTCAGCTTTTCTTCTGCTCTCTCTGCTCTGTGCTGTGTCTGGGTCACGCTAGTGACTCCTTTTCTCAAGATAAACTTTAATAAACTATCTTTGGAAGCAGAGTCTGAGGAAGTCCCGTCTGTTCTTCTGAAATTCTGGCAAGGACACAGAATTCCTCCCCCATCCGTGGGGGAAGAAGCTCAGTACAAAACTAACTCTTTTTAAATTTCCCAGCTGCCACCCTGTGATGGAACACCACACCCCAGTGGGACCAACATCAGCATTTCAACTCTGTAATTCTAAAATAAAGGGAAAAAAGCACACCTTATTCTGTCTCCAACCATGGCATTCTCCTAAAACTTATTTCCCAACTTTGCATTGGGGTTATCTTTCTTTTTTTTAACTTTTCTAGATCAGAATTCAATGCTAGATCTTATCTTTCCTACCTACAAGAAAAATGAAATTGCCATAGCATGTATTTGCATATTTCCCCAGATTTTTGATATCTAAATTTAGCAGTAGTTAATATAATGTAAATACATAAATTATTTATATATTTGTGCAGTGGGTATAATTCTGGATGCTCTGGAAGCCACTGGACTCCAAGGGATTTACTAACAACACCTAAAGTTCAGCCACTGCCACAGAGTCGATTCTCCTGGAGTTATTTCCACAATTAATGCTCTTCATATTTCCCCAGATTTTTGATATCTAAATTTAGCAGTAGTTAATATAATGTAAATACATAAATTATTTATATATTTGTGCAGTGGGTATAATTCTGGATGCTCTGGAAGCCACTGGACTCCAAGGGATTTACTAACAACACCTAAAGTTCAGCCACTGCCACAGAGTCGATTCTCCTGGAGTTATTTCCACAATTAATGCTCTTCATCACTAACTCCCAGCCCAAGTCTCCTCTCTGCCCACCTCCAGCTGCTCCTTCTGGGTGAAGCCCTTGGTGCTCTTCCCCGAGGAGTGTCCCACGAAGGTCATGGCCCTGACGGCCGGGCTGAGCCGCGCCAGCATCTCGGCGATCTCCTGCACGCTGTCCCGGAACGAGGAGAAGATCATCACCCTCGTGTCCCCAGGGGAGCTCTCGCTCCTGCCTTCGTCTGAAAATGTCAGATTTTAGCTTTTATTTTATTTTATCTTATTTTATTTTTATTTTATTGTCAAATTTATCAATAAAAACGGACTGGGCGCCCCACAAGTTACACGTTCACAGCTCTCGTCTCACTTAATGGGAACAGAACACGGGCAGAAAATGCTCCAAGATCCATCTCCTTGAAAATTCCTCTCTGGAACCAAATCTCTAATTTTGGAGGATTTACACCAACCACGGTGAGAATGTCTTTATCTGAGGTGTCCTTGCTAAAGTCACTTTGAAAAGCTGGGGTTGGGTGGGAAGTGTTTGGGAATGAAGTTCAAGATGCCGTTGTCTCCATTTCTCAGGACAGCAGAACCACAATCACACAATCCCAGACTGGTTTGGGTTGGGAGGGACCTCAAATCCCACCCAGTGCCCCCCCTGCCAGGGCAGGGACACCTCCCACTGTCCCAGGCTGCTCCCAGCCCCAGTGTCCAGCCTGGCCTTGGGCACTGCCAGGGATCCAGGGGCAGCCACAGCTGCTCTGGGCACTGAATGGAGGAGAAAGGGCTGGTGATATTTCTAATATGGCTGGGGACTTTGGGCATTAATTCCAGCCCTTTCCATCTCAAATTTACCGTTTTTAAAGTGGAGGCAAAAGGAGGGAGGGAGGCTGGGAGGACAGAGAAAACTCTGAATGGGAATAAGGGAAAAAGGAGTTATTTGCATTAAATGCATTGGGACATATCCTAAAGTTACAAACACAGAACTGGGAAACCTTAAAGTTGCCTACTAGAAAGCATCAGTCTTTTCTTATTGCTGAGAACAATGAATTCAAGAGAGAAAAAAAGCACAAAAAAAAGAGGCAAGGGCAGAAATTATCAGAACTTCACAGAGAACAGAGATTCAAATAGGCAAGAAATAAAGTGAACAAGTTGCAAAACAAATGTTATTATTACTCATGTAATCATTCCCAAAGCTGGAATCAAGAAGCTGAAACATCCCAGACCCAAAGAGATCTGAATTATGTCCTCATCAAGATGAAAACCAGTGAGAGACAGGTGAACGTAACTGAAGGGTTTGAACTTCAAATTGAAGCCTCGGAGTTTTTAATTCTTGGCCTCAGGCTGGATATCAGAACTTTTGTCCTTAAGGTCCTTAAATGCGTTCGTGTAACCTGCAGGAGGGCCCTGAGGGGAGGCTGCCAGCACAAACTGGGACAGGACCAGCAGGAAACGTGGCAGCCCCAGCAATGAGCTCCCTACCTGTTCTACTCAGCTGTTAGAGCAGCTTATATCAAATTAATACTGAGAACTTAATGAATGTTTTATCTTACAGAGCTCTTATGGTTAAGTTCTTCTAGAGGGGAAGATACAGAAACAATCAAAGCAATAAAGCAGCACAAAGTAGGAAATCAGTCAGGAGGATATTCCCTGTTTCCATCCCCAGGTTTTCCTCTGAGTTGTTGGTACTCACCAGAACATCCCTTTTTCCAGGATTTGAAGTGTTCTATTACAATTTCCTCCAATTTCTTTAATTTTGGATGGCTGTAGACAAATTCCTTTTTCTTTTCCAAAACTGGAAAGGAAATAAAGCAATGAAAAATGTAAATAAACCTGCAACAAGCAGGAAGGTTTAGTGAACTTCATTCCCTCTCACTGCAATTATCCGAGTCAGACCCAAATCCTGATATTGCTTCTAAACAAAACAATAAACTGCTGACAGAGGGACATTTGTTAAACCCAGTTTTTGAGAGAATGGTTACTTTTGTTGGAGTCACAGTGGAAAAGACTCACAGTGAAACAGTTGTATTTTAACCTTCATTTTGAAGCAAATTACAGACTTCCAAACGTAGAAAAGTTGATTGAAAGTACTAAAACCACCAAGGGAAGAGAGAGAGAGGGAGGGAGAGACAGAGTACTGGGAAGCCAGTCTGGAATAAAAAGAAAAGCAGCCAGTGCAGCACGACTTTAAACAGGAATATTGTGTCCCTGGGAGGGGAATCCTGACCTGTTGTGCCCTTGCAAACACTTCCATTCTCAGCAGGCACAGCAGTGTCTGAGAACATGTCCCGGAGCTGCTGGTAGAGCCTCCCAAAGTCCTCGTTGCGCCCCAGCTCGGTCTTGGTGCGGGACAACCCTTGGGAGAGAGTTGGGACACCTCAGCATCTCATTTCAGTCTTCAACATCAGGGGAACAAAACCCCAATTCCATCTGCAACCCCTCTTTCCCTGAGCTGTCCCAAACCAGCCATACAGTGAGGGAAATGAAATGAGTGCAGCTGGAAGGAAGGATGCTCCTGAGGACATCTCACCTTTGGCTCCATCCATGATTCCCCAGAGGTAGATGAACAGGGAGCGGATCCCCATCTGCAGCAGCAGCTCGTAGCCGTGGTACAGACTGATACAGAGGGCAAAGTCCCCCTCGATGATGCCTTGATGGATTCCCTGGGGGGAAAAGCAGCCTCAGGGTGAATTAGGACATGGCTGAGGAGCAGGAATCCCAGTGCAGTTCCTGACCAGAGTCACAGTGACAGCTGAGGAGCAGAGCAAAGCCCAGAGTGATGCCCAGGGAGCAGCGTGTCCATCAGAGCCCTCAGGGGACACACTCCACAATGCTCAGAGAAGGCAATCCTCTTCCACCTCCAAAATACTCCCCAAAACACCTCTGCTGTCTCCCAAGAGGAGCTCATCAACCCTCACACACTCTGACAGCTGAACCATCAGCATTTGGGAAAGCAGGGGATCCCTGCCACATGCACCCAGGCTACGAAATGAAGTCAGGAGAGCTGCCTTGCTCACAGGGAAGGAGATCTCCCACTGCTCTTTTTGAAGCACAGTCTTTTTTCAGGCAATTTTCTTTAAGTTTACAAAATTGGACCATTCCATGAGGATTTAACCAAAAAAAAGAGCAGGAACACAGCTTTAAGGGGAAAATGAAAACTTGGCTGTCAGTGATTACAATATAAGTTCTCAAAACAATTTCACTTTAGAAATGGAGTTCCTGATCTTTTCCTTGACCTTCCTACACTGGCATCCAGAAACATGCAACAATTAGGAATATTTTATAGATTCCATAGATGATCTTTAAGATCCCTTCCACCCCAAACCGTGCTGTGACTCTACAATATTTTATTCCATGGCTAAAACCAGAAATCTGCTTAATATGTCTCAGGAAACGTTGTAACTATGGATTATTTCTATTTATTCCCTACTTTAATAGCACGAAATAAATAAAGAACTTACTGCATGTTGTGCAGAGGGATTCTTCCTGAACTGATCCCTGGCCAGGATGATCTGGTACTTGGTCAGGCTGGGAATATCCCTCCTGGATAAAACTCCCACCTTAATCAGCCGCCCAGCAAACGCCTCCAGCACCTGCAAACAAAACCCAGCACAGGTGAAGGGAGCTTGAGCCCTTTGAAATAATTTTATTTTTATAGATCCTACAGAACAGAACATGAGCAGCTCATTGATTTTATCCGAAACACAGAATTTTTCAAAGCGAGCTGTGCTGAATTCTGAGTGCCTTGTTACTGGCGCTCTGCCTCAGTGGAAGGTTCTCCATAATCAGGATGTTTTTAGGTTAATTCCCAAAATTCCTGCCAGAGGACTTGGGCAATGCTCTCAGGCACAGGGTGGGATTGTTGGGGTCTCCTGTGCAGGGTCAGGAGTTGGACTCAGGCTCCTTGGGGGTTCCTTCCCACTCAGGAGATTCCATGAACACCATTTCCCAAGGATTTGTGCCCTCCAGGCACAGCCCTGCATCCATCCAGGGACTGAGAGGGGAAACACCTGGGATCTGGAATGGAACAGGGACTGACTGAGCAGAGAGGGAGCAGAAGGGGATGGACACCCAGGTACAGAGCTGGGCTGCAGCTCCTCTCTTACTGCTCACACTCCAATGGAGTTTTGACCCCAAGAACACCTGGATTCACCTCTGAGAAGACTGAATTGGGTGAAGGACTGGCCAACACGTCCAAAATCTGTGTGTGGAAGAGCTGGGACACACGAGCAGAGGAATGGGCACAGGCACAGCAGCGTGTCCTGTTTCCTTCAGAACCCACCCCAAAACACAGCCTGTTTTCAAACATCACATGCACCTGCTTTCCACCTCGCTGCAGCAAGGACAATAACCTGCACTAATGCATCTTAATCCTGTTTTTCCTCTTTGTTTCCCAGCCTTAGGTGGTCAGGATTTTTCCACAGACTTAGTTTGGCCCGAGCGCTAACTCTGCCATAATTGGAGTAATCAGATTTGCCCTACAAACACTGTTTACAACCTGTTGGCCCCCTTGGCCAAGGGCCCCAAAAACATCCCAGTGCACAACAACAGCTGCTCCAAAGGCTGACACAATTCCCCATTGCTACTTCCACGTTTCCCCAGTTTTCCAGGCGCTCCAGCAGCAGCACAGCTGCCCTGCCCTAAGAGGGCTGGAGTTGAACAAATGCTTAATCCCTTTAGTGTCCCTTCAGCCCACTGAAAAGCATCCCACTAAACCAATAAAGCCAGGCCTAAGTCAGGCTTCAAACACTGATCCCAGCAGGCCTGGAGCTGGTGGGCAGAAAGTGTCCTGGCAGGTAAAGAGAGCCACGTGTAAAATGCAACCTGTGTTTATCCCTGAGCAACAACATTCCCTGTGTGCTCTCCAGGCACTGCTCCTGTGCTGGGCTCCCACACCCTGGGAGGAGGCACAAATATCCTTAACAAGCACGTGCTGCTCGTGCTCAGGCAGGGCAGGGGCAGCTCAGTTTGACTTCTCTCTGCTTGCTTTGATCATTGCTATAGATCAGTTTATTATTTAGTTTATAATGAAGTTTGTTTATAGGTCTTCTTTTACCTTCTTACTCTGTGTGCAGAACCTGTGTGGCATTAAAATGAAAAAAGAATCCCAGAATGAAATGGTTTGGGCTGGAAGGGACCTTAAATCCCACCCATTCCCACTCCTGCCATGGCAGGGACACCTCCCACTGTCCCAGGCTGCTCCCAGCCCCAATGTCCAGCCTGGCCTTGGGCACTGCCAGGGATCCAGGGGCAGCCACAGCTGCTCTGGGCACCCTGTGCCAGGGCCTGCCCACCCTCCCAGCCAGGAATTCCTTCCCAATATCTAATCTAAAGTCCCAAGAAAAGGAGTGGGAATAATTGCCACCATCAATGAGAGCAGCATTAATCCTCCAAAGAATCGAAAATGCAAGGAGAAATTCAGAAGGGCGAAGGAGAATTTGTGACAGCCCCAGCTGAAGTGGGAGGATGTGCTGGGGAATTTCCACCCTGCCCATCCATGCCCACAGGTCACTCCAAACCAGCAGGCTGCAGCCAGCAGGATAAGCAGCTTACAGCAGATAAAGGGAAATCACAGGAATGGAGCCAGAATTCTGAGTGCTTTGGTGCATTTTGGGTTGTTCCTCTTCCCTGTGAGGGTGGGGAGGGGCTGGGCTGGAATTCCCAGAGCAGCTGTGGCTGCCCCTGGATCCCTGGCAGTGCCCAAGGCCAGGCTGGACACTGGGGCTGGGAGCAGCCTGGGACAGTGGGAGGTGTCCCTGCCATGGAATGGGATGGAATTCGATGGGATTTAGGGTCTCTTCCAACCCAAACCATTCCATGGCTTTGCTCTGGGCTGTGGGATGGGCCCAGGTTTGGGGCAGCCGCTCCCTGCCCACCCTGGGGTGTCCCCTGGGGTGTCCCCTGGGGCACCTGGAGCCAGCCCAGCTGTGGGCACTGAACCCCCAAAGGGCTCCAAGGCCCTTCCCAGCCCTGCCCAGGGCTCCTCTATCCCCAGGGAAGCTGGGTCATGGCCTCACACAGCTCCCAGGGAAAGCAGGGCAGGACACTCCAGCCCCAGGCATTCCTTCTAATTAAGGCTCGTGGATTAATTAAGCCAAATAAACCACTAACACCTCTAACACCGCCAACAAGCAAACACCAACTGGAGGCTACAATAGTGCCAGGAGTTTCTGGAGGAAAGAGGGGGAAAATGAAGAAATCAAATGTTGTTTTCTTAAAATACAGTCAAAACCACTCACCAAGCCACTGGGAAGGCTGAATGCACAAGGAATTCACTTCTCATATTAGCGAGAACAAAATTCAAGATGTAGTTCGGTTTTAAGGGTTTAAAACTCAGAACTTTGTGTTCTGTCACAGTTTGTTACTGTTCTTTGGTTTTCAATCCGGGCTGTACCTGACAAGTCTCTGTAAAAGGACAGAGACAGAGATGTCTGTGCCAGCTACAGGAAAAGGGATTTACAAAATACACCAAAATGCTGACCATGAAGGAAGAACTCGGTGCTTTTTACTTGAATGGGTACCACTGGAATAGCTCATTACCCTCCCATCAAACCCCAAACAGTTGGACATGAGGACACCTGAAATGCTGAAGATGAAGCTTAAACTATGTCTCCAGTAGTGGAAATGGAGTCAGTCTTTTCATAAATGTTCCTCTTGAAAAGAAATTAATGTTTTCATTAAATGTACTGACCACAAAGTCTAATATTTCAGCACTGGTTTATTATCTCCTATACTTGTTGCAGAGCTTTTTTTTTTAAAAAAAAGAGAAATCTCCATTACATGGACTTTTCTGTTTCATCCCTTGACCCAGTTTCTAACATATAAGAAAATGATATTGTCCCTGTTGGCTCAATGTACACCCCTGCCTGATTTAATCACCTTCTGCAAAACAAAGCCAGCGCTGTTATGAAAGACAGCAGGATCCAGTCACCTGGAGCTTCAGAACTACCAGGGAACAGTAAACACAACCTACTTAGGAGAGCCTCAGCACAGGCACTGCTCACTGACTGCATTTATCTTGCCTCCATACCTTCATTTTTTTAATTAAAAAGATAATACTTCTGGAAAAGTCCCCTCGGCCTTTCCAAAACATCGCAGTGTCCTGTTACACAAACACAGCTATAGAATTAACTCCAATTAATTGCTTAGGAGCGCTCGTGGCTCTCTCCAGCTCGCTAGCTGGAGCTCAGGGCTGACAGATTTACAGGCAGCAGATAAAAGAGGACTGGCAGAGTTATCCCATCCTGCACTCAACTTGCCAAGAACACAAAGACTTTCTCTGTTCCGAGCTATCTCCCACAGCAAACCACAGCGAGTTCTTGTACCCACAATGAGCTTAGAACCTGTTTTTGGAGCTCTGACAGAGCTGAGGACTTGTGTACAAGGCAAAGAGCTGCTCCTGTGCCAGCTACACCTCACTAAAAACTGCTCCTAATCTGTTTTCTGTTGGCACAATAAAAAACAAAGGCTCTAAACTAACGCCCTGACCTAATTATTGTAGTGCAGATTTGCAGGGGTTCTTTAGCAAAGAAAACCACTCATAAATAACTGTTAGTGTGGCTTTTCTTTCTGAGTAGAGAAGGATGGGTTGGGAGAAACCAGCTGCCAAGCAGACAGGACCTCCACAAACGAGGACTCCAAAGGTGCATCCTCTCCACAGGAGCCCCCCAGTGCTCCCAGTCCCCCCTGACAGCCCTGACTGGGTTTTACAGGGTCACACTGGGCTGAAAGAGCTGCACCTTCCTCCATCCTCCACCTTTCCCCTGCCCTCCCAAGCCCCCTGGATCCATATTTGCAATGCCCAATATGGAATCCCAGACTGGTTTGGGTTGGAAAGGTCCTTAAATCCCACCCATCCCACCCCTGCCATGGCAGGGACACCTCCCACTGTCCCAGGCTGCTCCAAGGATGTCCAGCCTGGCCTTGGGCACTTCAGGGATCCCTTCCCACCGTGCTGAGGCTGAGCTGGTCAGAAGGAAACGAGCCCAGGCAGTGCCAGTGAGGTCCCAGCACACCCCAACACTGGTCTGTCCTAAGGGGATCCCCAAACCAGGAGCAGGGAATAACCCAGAGCTCCAGGACAAACCCAGATCCGTGCTGTGACCATCACGGACACCGCGCTGCTCCCGCCCTCTGCTCCACACCCTCAAATCCTCAAGGAAAGGAGCAAAGGAAGGCAGAGCAGGGCAAAGGAGACCCTCCCCACCAGGCCCAGCTGGAGATGGGGCTCAGGAGGGGTTTCCACCCCGAGGATCCACAGCAGAGACGTGGCCAGGCTGTCCTGGGGCAGAGATCCTGCAGGGAGGTGTGAATATAGACTGGATATTAGGAAAAATTTTTTACAGAAAGAGTGATAAAGTACTGGAATGGTCTGCCCGGGGAGGTGGTGGAGTCACATTCCCTGGATGTGTTTAAAAAGAGATTGGATGTGGCGCTTGGTGCCATGGTTTAGTTGAGGTTTTAGAGCATGGCTTGGACTCTGTGATCTTGAAAGTCTCTTCCAACCTGGTGATTCTGTGATTCTGTGAATGCAGCCAGAGCCTTCAGTGCTCCAGGACTGGTCAGGGATGATCCAGAGCATTCTCTGCTTTGTTCCAGCACTGAAACCAGGAAGGTTTGGGTTCCCCAGTGTGGTACCTCAAGGAGTGCCCATGTACTAATCAATATTCCCAAAAGTAACTTCCAGGAGCAAGTCCCAGGAGCAAACCACGTTCAGTGTCTGCCAGCTGGGGAGGCTTTGGAGCTCTGACTGGCACTCAGTTTTAGTTATTCTCTTGCAAAACTTCACAGTCCTGACAAACAAACTCTAAATCAGGGAGAAAAGTGCATTTTGTGCAAGTTTCCTCCTGGCATTTTCTCACCTGGCCAATAAAAGAAGGAAAGCAGCAGGGACACAGCAGGGTAGGGTGGATTTTAGCTGATCTTGTCACTCTCCAAACCCAACACTGATCGACCCAGTAATGATCTTGGCACCAAAAGTTTTGTTCTAAGTTTATATTAACTCATTCAGACTCTTCCCAGTCTTCCAGGAACATGAGACACGCTGAAAATCCACTGTTCTTCCCTGGAAGCTGGGATCCATCCAAAAAATCCAACACTTTGTCCTTTTCTAAGGACAACATTTTGTCCTTTTCTAACAGCTGAGTTTTCTCCTGTTACAGCATTTTTCCTTTCCTAAAGCTTATAAAACAAGACCTACAGATTTTACTTTTCAGCTAATTTCACCAAGAACAATTTTACTTTTTTACGTGAAAAAGAAGTGGCTTTTCCACATCAACCTGCCAGTCAGTGACTGTCAGACAGAAAGGAGCATCACACTGAGGATGGTTTGGATCTGAAATTTTTAAGGCTGAACATGAGTTTTTCTGTCATATTCAGGGACAGAACCTGCCAGGAAAGCACCAAGAGCACAGCACTACCAAAACCATGTTATCTCAAGAGTGGCTGTTTATCAGCCAGCAGTCATACACGAAATTAGCAAGTTTGGGGAAAAAAAAAACCAACAAATATACCAAAAATCAGCTTTTTTCACCTGCAGGAATGAGTTCCTCTGGTATCTATCCAGACAGAGAGCATCACATCTTCAGCACTCTATTAAATGCAGTAATTACCAAGCTCATCAGGAATCAAAGACAAATTAAATACACACAGAGTAATTTGTACAGATGGATTTTTAAAACAGGATTTTGAACTCCTCACAGCCTCTTTCTCATAGTCAATATTCTGTGGCATTTCTCACAAATAGAGAAATTTAGCCGTGATTTTAAGCTATTTTTTCTGCTGGTTGGTTTTTCTTCATCTTTTCTCTCATCCCCAGCAAAGATGCTTAATACTTAGAAATAATTTCATTTAAGCACCTGTTAATTCTGATAATTAATGCTTGAACAGAAGAGATGGGACTGTTTTCCATGAATCATTTATGCAGGATAGGCAGAAAAAGAACCTCCACACATTGCCTCAAACAGGAACACCAGTTCCTGGAAGAAGAAATCGCCAAGAGCCAGGATGCCCTCCCTCGGTACTGATAACCCAGCTGCCAAAATTCAGTGGAAAATTCCTCACCCCGGGCACTGGAGTGCGTGAGTGGGATTTACCTGGGGCACGGATGGGTTCCCACTGTGCCTCCCCTCGGGTGCCAAGGGTTCAGGCGGCTCTGAGAGGGAAATGTGCTCACTGCCAGAAAATTCCCCACTGCGAGGGAGCCCTGGTGCTGCTCTGGGGCAGCTGCCCGTAAAATGGGATCAGCACCCACCCAGACACTTAAACAAGCATCGGATCCAGCCCTGCTCCGGGATTTGCCTTCCCAGTGAATTCCAGAGCTGCTGGTGATGATTCACCACCCATGGATGCTAAAAAGCTTTAGCAGAAGTTTTCAGCTCTCAGCAGCATTTCCTGAGAGCTCCGTCTTTCTCATGCAAACTATGCAAAACAATGATAAGGTTTCTGTAAACCAACTTTGCTATCTTGCACCTGCAAACTTTAATTAGAATTGTTATGATATGGACTAGGGAAATGGGTGATGTGAGAATTGATCAATAACTCTGGTAGGTAGTTAGCTAGAGGTCCAATAGCCTTTTGCCATTCAGGTAAACACGAAAAGAACCGAACACATAAAAACCCATTCATTGTTCATTAAACAATTCTATTCTACTCTCTCCATTCCTATCTCCTTATTACTCTCCATCCAGGCCACAACAGCGACAATCACCCAGAGGCCAAACCCCCCTCAGTGGCCTGTGCTTC
>VWZT01014163.1:0-16217 GCA_013397055.1 Pachycephala philippinensis
TACAGCAGTAACACTGATGAGAGACAAGACTGAGTAATAATACGTACAAGGTTCATGGAACCTGCAGACTGGAAAACCATTCTTTTCCAGAGACTTGTTCTAGGTGAACATAAACTTTTAAGGTTTTTTCCTACCTTGTGTCTGTGAAAAAAATTATCAGAGAGTTAACTAGTACGGCAAGAACCGCACTACACTTGATCTCCTTCCTTTTCTCAGAGACGGACAGAGACTAAATGGAAAAGACAGTGGGACTCAGAATAATCCTAACATCTGTCTGCACTGTTGCTGGAGGAATAATGGAAGCTTTGTTCCATCACACAGGATAAAGAAGCACTGAAACACATTTTTTGAAGGAACTATGAAATGAGTATGTAATTAATGAGAACTGAAAACCTTAGCAACAACTGCTCAATGTTGTCATGCCATACTACATAAGAAATCTTATTTTTCAGGCTTTCTCTTGATTCTGGGACTGGTAGGAGAAAAAGGTCACATAAAGATATTTATTCAAGAGGTCAGAGAAACCAGATTCAAGTTCTATCAAATTACTTGAATCAAGATTTCTTTGCCATGGGCAACAGGACTCCAAATATTGCACATGACTATAAAATACATAGCCTGTGCACTGAATACCTTATGGTCCTAGAACATTTTTTGTAATCAAGATAGAGGGACATGCATCATATCTGGCGCAAGGTATTTCACGAGGAGATTGTAGCTTCAGAAAACATTGCACAGAATGCATTAAAAGTAACCAGAAGTTGAGTCTGTAGCACCTGTCTTGGCTAAATCTCAGCGTCTGAGAACTGAGCAGTAACATGCACATCCTTCTCTCTACCATACAAACCCAAAGGGTGCTGTAAACCCTGCCAGCAGCCAGGTATACAATAAAACCTAGCTGGATCTATTCCCTCTAAGGGAAGATCATGACAGCCCCAAAACCAGTAGGGTTTGACAAGTGGTTTTGGCAACGTGTATTGTCAGAAGTGTTACTGACACCCAGCTATATGCCATATGTCAGAGACACTCTCTGGGTGCACTCAAACTTAAAAATGCTTTATATTTACATTTAACTCTTTGCACATACCATATTGTACATGTACAGACATGGTAAAAAAAGATGGGGTTTTAAGTAAAAATAAAAGAACTCTCTGGGAATTATGCTGGAAACCCACTTAAAATTCTTCCATGTGTCCCTCTGATATTCACCTGTGTATGTTTCAGAGCGCTGTTGTGAATGCTTGAAGGAATGGGACTCTTAACCATGACTGGGATTCTACATCTTCATCCAAGACTTGGATGAAAACAGTAGGATCACAGCACTCACAGAGTAAAAAAATGTGATGAACTGCATTATCAGTATACCTTGCCAATAGTACTGGATGTAAAGGGAATGCTTCAGTAGAAAAAAGAACAACTAAATAGATGAACAGCTACTTGACAATTTAATTCGGCAGGCACTCAGCAGGAGTTGCAGCATCAGGATGAAGGCAGAGGAACCTCAGAGGATATCAGAACAAGGATTTTGTATATTCTCCAAATCAGTTAAAGCACTACATTTTATAACTGGTAGTCTTGGTTTCATACATCATCTAGTCCCAATCCCAGTGTCTTTATTCATAAATGCTGACTCAAAAGGTATTTTAATTATTTGACAGAACTAATGGGATCATTTGAAGGAAGGCTGAGAAGGAAAAAAACAAAGTAAAACTTAAAGTTGGAAAAATTCTGGTAGGCTCTGATACCAGTCTCAGTCACTTGAAGCAGAGATTTTTGACTATGAGATCAATTTCTATATACTTGTGATAGAAATTCTCCTTTTACATTTAAAATAGCAATACTCTAGATATTTTTAAAAATGCAGGGTAATAATTTTCAACTTTCAATAAGTAGTCATAAAATCTCTCTGAATACTGCCATGCTTTTAACATAATATTTCAGTTCCAATCATTGTGAAGTGATGCATTTCCAAAAGCCTCAAATGAAAGTCTCCTGAAAGGATCACAACTTTTGATTACAGTCTGTATGTCTTTAATGCCCTTAGTGAAGAGTTTTCTGCTACACAGTTTGTAAAGTTACTGTTATTACAGCTACTTGGGTAGAAACAGTCAAAGATTTTCTGCACATCGAACTAATATCGTAGGCAACATGTTTTACAACAGCAGCAGCTCAGCACAATATCCTTTCTAGTTAAAACAGAGAAAAAAACCAAACCAAACCAACCAACCAAACAAAAAACCACAAAAAACTCCCACCAAAAACCAAACCAACTGACTCTTGATAAAAGCTTACCATTTATTAGGCAGGCTTTATTAGGAGGCAATCCTCGCATTCTCTACAGCAAAAATTGGAAGATTATGTAACAAAGGATTTACTAAATTATTATGGCCACTGAACAGATGTCCTTCATAATGCTGAAGCTAATTATATTGATAAATGACTGAGTACAGAAATGAAAATGTTATTGTAACCCTGTTCATACTTTTTGTACAAATTTTGGTCTTTTTAGCCTTCTCACAGCATTAACCAAGGAACAGGTCATCAATTCAGCAATAGTTATTGACGTCAATACAACTGCATGGAGAACAGAATTTACAAATGAACACTTAAAACATATAATGAGGCAATGTTACCATTTTAACACATCAGTAATCTGTTGGTCAGATAACGATACAAATATCTGAGAAGAAACACGAAGAACATCAAACTAGAAAACAGTAACAGGTTTTCTGAAATAAAATTTACCTTTGAGCCATCCAAACTGATTATCCTGTAGACATTTCTTGTGCTGTCATAGAAGTAGGACACAGTAACAGCATGCTTGCTGGTGGGAACCCAGTTCTTCTTAGTGTTTGGGTCAATCTGGAAGACATGAGCTCGGGTGCTGAAGATGGGTTGTTCCCTGAAGGATAGAGTGAAGAAGTCATGAACCTAATTTGTACATACTCTCATTGCACACAAGCTACCTGCCAGTTATGCCCATTGGGATGTACACAAGTTACTCTGCATGATAAACCTTGTCTGATGATTTCTGCATGTGTTGCTGCGTAGAGCAGGTAAGTTTGTTAATACACATATGCAAGCAAAATGCAAGTCTTCTAAGGCAAAAATCAGCACCCAGTTGTGGAGTCAGATAAACACAGACATCTCTAATACAGATTCAGCCCCATCTGATCATCTCCCCAGCTCTTCACTGCCCATATATCCCTTTAAACTAAATGGCATTAACACGTGTAACTTTATCTCATTACACTGCTCACTGCAGAATGTGCATGACTTCAAGTCCACTTCTTCTCCAAAATCTTCTAATATTCTGATTATTTTCATGAATTTTAGATCATAACCTGGATCTGAACTGGCTGATTCAATGCAATTACTCTAAAATTGACATTAATTAAGGCCAGGAACGTGTGTTGTGAATCCCTCATTCTTTGGAGCTTTACACCTGAATGTATTTATGCCAACATTAAATAATGTACAAAATACATTTTAAATTGTAAAATGCGTAGGAAATAAAATTATATGAGGCAAAAAACACCCCTTATAATTTAGAATTTACAACTTTTTCTCCCCATGACCACTACCAGGACATACATCATTGCACAGAAATCTGAAAACATTTTAATATCACTAAGAGAGTGATAAGATGGCCTTCTACAATGGAGTGACTATGTCAGTGGACAGGGATAGGATGTGAATGTCAGTTATCTGCACTTCTGTAAAGCCTTTGTCATAGTCCCGTACAGCATACTTCTCTCTAAATTAGAAGAGATAGATTCAATGGATGGACAGTTTGGTGGATAAGGAACTGGTTGGACAGCTTCATCTAAAGTCGCAGTGATCAATGGCTCAGAGTCCCAATGGACATCAGTTTCAATATGTTCATCAATGACATAGAAAATGTGACCAGTTGCACCCTCAGCAAGCTTGCACTTGACACCAAGCTGAGTAGTGCAGCTGATGCACCTGAAAGATATGATCTCTTCCAGAGGGACCTGGACAAGCTTGAGAAATGGGCCCATGGAAATCTCATGAGGTTTAACAAGGCCTTGTGAGAGGTGCTGCACCTGGGTGAGAGCCACCCTGGTATCAGCACAGGCTGGGGATGGACAGATCAGAGCAGCCCTGCCCAGAAGGACGTGGGGGTGCTGGGGGTGAGAGGCTGGACATGACCCAGCCATGGGCACTCCCAGCCCAGAGAGCCAAACGTGTCCTGNGGGGAGACCTTATAGCAGCTTCTCAGTACCTACTTGGGACCTACAAGAGAGCTGGTAGAGGGACTTTTTTACCAGGGCATGCAGTGATAGGACAAGGGGTGATGGCTGCAGACTGAAAGAGGGCAGGTTTAGATAAGACATTAGGAGGAAATTCTTTACTTTGAGGATGATGAGACACTGGAACAGGTTGCCCAGAGAAGGTGTGGCTGTTCCATCCCTGGAAGTGTTCAGGGCCAGGCTGGACTGGGCATTGAGCAACCTGGTCTAGTGGAAGGTGTCCCTGCCCATGTAAGGAGGTTGGAATTAGATTATCTTTAATGTCTCTTCCAATTCAAATGATTCTATGATACTGTAGCTGTCAGTTAAAATTTGGCTACATTTTAAAGACACATTGATTGCTGTGTTATTTAAGCAATGCGGCCATCAAATTCCAAAGATATTAAGTACTGGGACTTCAGGTTAAATTTAACTTCTTAGGTATTTTGACTCCCATTTTCAGGGTGTGAAAAAACATATCTTTTGACCTGTCCTCATTTTCTTTTCAGAGGTATGTTTTTAATACATTTTTTCCCAAAATAAAAGGAAGTGTAAAAAAACCTACAGAATTTTGGGTACTTGTAGTCAAAGGGGTTCAGCTTGGCCTCATTACAAAGGGGTACATGTGAACTCTCTGAAACATCCCTATAGCTTGGCAGGAAGAGCAGCTTTCAGTAGCAGAATTGTATTACTCAGCTGGGAGTCAAGATTCCTTGAAGTTCACCAGACAACAGACGTGGTGTTCTCCTACGTTGGGTGTTGGACGAAATGACAATAAGTATGCAGAACAGATCAGAGACAGCAAAACAGAGTTTCAATGGAAGATAAAGAAGAAGGAAGGCAGGCCAAGGGGATAAATGCACATGCAAGTTCTCCACAGATATGTGCCCTCAGCACCAATTCATCTTTTCCTTGTAAATCACCAAGCAATAAGAGGTTGTATAGCTGTTTTCCTGATCCAAATCTCTTGCACACAAATGTTATGCAAAGGTGACTGGCTTTTATAGACCTTTTGTTTAACAGAACAAACTAATTCTTTCTGCTCTTTTGAATATCTACAATTACTTCTTCAATCATACTTAAACTTTAGTTGTCTTCAATATTAGATATATATTTTTAATTTACCTCCCAGTTAAGTATATGTCAATACAAAGGGATGCATATTAACATAATGCACCAGCTCTTTAACCCTGGAAAATTAAAGAGCCCATCAAAAAAATAGGGAAACAATCCTAGAAGCCTGACAATTGTTTAGATGAATACTGGCATTGAAAGGAAACTATAAAGGTCCTGACCATGACAATTAAAGACCAAAGAAGAACTGAATCCAAGATGCATATGCATGGTTAATGAATATACATTTGACCAGCACTGATGCTCAGTTCACTCCCAGTACTGTATATCACATAACAGGGACTTTCAACACACCACAGGTTAGGATTTTAATATGTGAAAGGTAGGTGAGTACTCTATGACTAAATCGAGTGTCAGTGAAAGTCAGCTGTTCAGCCCTGAGATGCTGCTCTCCAGCATTGTCAGTACAAAAAACTTCCACAGCCCCACCTAGATATCCTCAATTTGTTTGATGAGGGGGTCTGCATGTTCCTGCTGATTTCTCAGCAGTGCTGCTCAAGACAAACCAGAGCACTTTGCAGGGCACAGTGTGGGTCTGGCGTAGACAGTGCAGTTAGGTATGGAACAGCATAAATGAAGTTTACTTACACTTCTTTAATCACTTCTGATAAAACTAGAGTTACAGTCTTTTCTTTGCATGTTTTAAGTACAGATTTACTGAACGACAAGCTGTCTTCACTCTGTGGAAAAAGCATAGCTCCCTTTGTTAAACGAGTTGGATAAATCATGATTTTGCCAGATTACTGAGGTAATCAGGATTTTTTTCTGACAAAGACACTAAACTTCAGATGACTCTAGAATTAGACCACTGTTTTGACACTTCACAATGAACATTTATAAAGATTACTTCTGCAAACTAATGGAAGTTATGCACCATATGTCTATAGGACTAAATGTGTTATAGAATCAGTCACAGATGCACCACTGAAGTCCTTCAAAGCTGCTGTATGATTACATCATCTGTACCTTTCCGTAGCAACATACTATATAGAGCTACTTAAATTTTAGATTTTCTAAAACATCTGTGAACAAGCAACAGATAATGTATAAAACATACAAAAATATTTGTAACTTCAGCCAATTCATCTTTACATAAAGGCTTTGCTCTTCCATTATCCACACAAGGACATGATGCCCTCCCAGTCTGGAAATTTCAATTGATTCAGCTGAAATAATATTATTTATAGGAATATTAGTTAAATAGGATAGCTTCTTCTTTGCCTTCCTAAGTGGTCTAACAATTACTATGTTTTTTTAAAATCATAATATATATTTCTATGTATAAAAAATAAGTCCCCTATTTTTCACAGGATCACAGAATAAGCTGAGTTGGAAGGGATCCTCAAGGATCATTAAGTCCAACTGTTGGCCCTGCGTAGCACCATCCCCTTATTTTTGCCCATACAGAGTTGAGAAAGGAAGAATAGCTTTAAAGAATCCTGTAAAAATCCTGTAAAAAACAGCTGTAAAGAATCCCAAAAAAAACCCAACTACCCTACCAGTTTCTTACTCTTCCATCTCTTCTCTTCCCCTTTCAGCTTTCTGTTCTTGTTCTTTCATTACCAGAAGCTATTTAGTACTCATTAAAGACATTAACAGGAACTAAGACAAGAACTCCTCACTAATTACAAAGAAAAGTAATTTATTTTTCCAGAAATATACTGATGCTGGACAAAAAGAAAACAAACTAACAAGAATGCCATAGTAACACAGTTTGACTATTAGAAATGTCCGCTCAGGCATGGCAAAAACATTAAGGCTCATATCCTGCTGTTCTTAATTGCCTTACGCTGCAACATTACAGTGGTCAAACAAAGACTAACAAGAAGTAAGTGCCAAGTCCTCCTGGACCTGAGAAGCAATGTGATGACTAAAGAAGCAAAAGAAGTATCACTTTAGCAGGCAGAGTCATAACAGGCTTTTTCATAATCAATATAGAAATTCATTCATTGATATGTGATCAGTCCTAAGCCAAGCTTAGGAGATAAACCTGTTTACTAACAGTTGAATGAATAGTTTCCAACCACTCTTTCCATTATGACACAACCTTTAAAAAAAAAAAAGCAGACTGCTCCATATAGGAAACATGTTACATTAATTAAAGCTTCCATGAGAGAAGCTTAAGTTATTATAGAAGGTTAGAAAGAAGTTTCCTTGCTAATCCATAATTAACACATACTTCCTTTTTAAAAAAAGTATCCATTCTTTAATGTGTCTGGTACTTCTACAGCACTAGGGGTGAAGACCTCTTTTTGCTTGTTTCTTCCCTCACACTATTGCTTATCATGACTCGCAAAATTATCCTGAATGCCATAAAACCTACAATTTCTCAAGGCTGGGATTCCATTGCCTTAGTTACTCTGAAAACAATAAGGCCACTGAAAAGAAAGTATGAACATTACTTGATGTCCTACTTGCCTACCCTTATGGAGTGTTAATGATGCTAAAAACATACAAAAATTAGATACAACCCTCCCTTCCTCCTCCATACCAGGCTAAATTGACAATGTTTCAGCAGAGAAGTTGCTGCACTATGTAGGATGATGTCAGGAACTTCTCTGTATGGACACAAGACCAGGCCAGGATTGAGGATGAAGAAAAAAGAGGCACGGGAGATGACTCTTAAGCAAGGGCTGGAGCAAAGAGCTGTCCAAGCAGAAGCAGACACAAAAATAGCCTAGCAGTGAGTGGACTGTGGCCCATGGAGGAACTGAGTTTTTAAAAAAAACGAACCACTACGGGCACTGCCTGCCACCTGGAAGTTTAATATTTCTCAGCAGAGGTATTTTCCCCAACCAGTAAGATGAAAAGGGGATGAATAAGCACATGTGATGTGGTGTTCTCACTCAGCTCAGTTTTGATAGTGAAAATCCCATGAGATTCATGTCAATATCTATTTCTCCAATATGGATCTTCCAAACTCCAGTGCATTTTCCAGACTTCCTGGCTTGATGCTCAGGGAGTCCACATACACGACTGTTTTCAAAACAAGTCCAACAAAATGTGCCTTGGAGATATTTTCTTGTTGCAAACAGAGCAAGATGTCATCCATCAGATTTCATACAAAGAGTTTCAGAGAAAGAAGATGTCACAGGCATCCAAAAAGAGGACAATATCCCCATGCTCAAAATGGGAGTGCAACCACACTCCAAGTTGGTTGGAGTGGTGGAGACTGGACAAAAAGTGTGCTGTCCTCATGCCATTACGGCCCCGGGCACAGCAGACCCTGCCACATGACAGACTGCACGCTTAGCACAGAGTATCCAGCAGTCCTGAGGACTGCAAACCCTCACAGTAGGCATCACACGTTTTGCAGGTGGTCATTTTGCATACAGCGAATTCTGAGCCTCCATAATAGCTGTCATCCAAGGAAATTTCTCCCCAGGTCAGACAACATGAATACCACAAATTTCAGGCAGTATTTCAGTATTTCAGGCATTTGCTGATTATCCTCAGATTTATGATAGGACAAAGACCTTTTTGCTTTTTCCAAATGTCATCATACTAAGCCCACAGCTTTCTCCTGGTGTCCTGCTAGTCTTAAATTCTCCCCTAGTTTGTTTCTGAAGCTGTAGCAAGTTTTGTTACTCTAAGCAGCTTGAGAAGAGATCCCTGAAAAGAAATGAAGAGAGTGATTAAAAGTGCAATTCTAGTCAAAACTAATTCATAAATTACAGCATCCAAGCACGGTCAGTGTTGTTTAAGGAGTCCAAGTCAACAAGCTTTGCACACAGTTCAAAGCAACAGGAAACCACAGATTTTTCCATATTCATAAAAATGCTCTGAGGTCTGATAAAAACTTTATACATCTGGGGGAAAGTATTGCATAACACTGGCTTCCATTATGTGGAAACCGTTCTGAAATGTAACCTTTTTCTGGACAGGAAGTACTGCCAATACCATCTTGAAGTTGAAATTATACAGTTGAACAAACATACTCAGTGGACTTGTGTAATGAGTATGACTTCAGATTTTGCTTTTTGTCTTACATACAACTTTCATATACAATATAGATACACAGTAACAACTTTCATATCTCAAAACAAGCTTTGAGATAGTAAAAAAGTGGAAGTTACAATCAAGTAACCAAATCAAAATCTCTCCCATACAACCAACGGTTTATCTAGCTCTACACCCACATTCTTAGACCTGTCTTTGCTGTTACGTTTTGGGTTTGAACCAGGTTTATTCGAAGTCAGCAAATGTTTAGGAATCTGCTAATAAAAAGCTTGGTAAGTTTTCTGTATACAGTTATAAGTTAATACACACACTTGCCTATTTATCTATGAAGTTCAGAATATAAGCTTTACAAACTGTGCTCTGTAGCTATGTAACACTGCAAAGGCAGTGCCTTCAAGCTTTTTTCTAAGATGTTTTGTTTCCATTTAAGAATCAGCTTTTAGTATTAGATTTTTAAGCACTTAGGAATTAGCATACCATCTCAAGTAATACCTGCCATTTTTCAGGATTTGAGGGGAGAAAAATTATCTATCAACTTTCATTAAACCTGTAAGGTTAAGTAAAAAATACATTTACCTTAGCCAGAAACATAATTATATACTGCCCATTACATTTTCAAGGACCTGAAGTTTTAACCAATTTGTTTCAGCTTGAAGTAGGATATTGCACAGTACTTAAAGAGATGTAAGGTACAGGAAGTCAGTAGAAAATAATTTAGTGATTACCAGAAATCTATTTTCTTTGAAATGTTAGTGTCTTTATAAGACTAGTGAAAATCTGTGAGCTACTTGGACAATAGAGGGAAAAGCTGCTCTCTATTTGCATACCTTAACACCCCACACTTTTGAAAAGAAAAAAATACCTAACAAAAAAAACCAAACAACAACCTTGCAACATTTTACTGTGAGCTAAGAAGTATTTGCAAAACATGTATGTATACAGCTAGATGCAAACAACATAGTTTTATATAAACCAGGCTAAATTTGATGCCTATGAGCAGACAGAACTCTACTTAAGTCAGCAATTATGGACTTTCATTAGCAGAAAAACTGTTTACTTATGATTATTTGCATCAATTAATAGAAGTTTTATATTATATAGGAGGCAAGACAGGAAAGCACATAACTTCAAACATTTCTGAAATCAATTCCTTTTGGTAACATTTTGGCACATCCACTAAGGTGGATGGCATCTTCAGAAGGGTAACAGAGCTGGTGAAGGGACTAGAGCACAAGTTGTATGAGAAGTGGTTGAGGCAGCTGGGGGGGTTTAGCCTGAAGCAAAAAAGAGGCTGAGGGGAGACCTTATCACTGTCTACAACTATCTCAAAGGAGGTTGTAGCCAGGTGGGGGTCGGTCTCTTCTTCTAGGTAAAAAGTGACAGAATAAGAGGAAATGGCCTCAATTTGCACCAGGGGAGATCTAGAGTATGTATTGAGAAAAATTTATCTATGGTAAGGGTTATCAAGCAGGGTGCCCAGAGAAGTGGTGGAGTCATCATCCCTGGAAATGCTAAAGAAACATTTGGATATGGCACTTGAGGACACCTTTTAGTGGTGACCATGGTGGTGGTTCTAGGCTGATTGTTGGACTTGGTGATCTTACAGGTCTTTCCAACCTTAACAAGTCTATGATTCGCAGGTATGTAATCCTATAAAATAGTCTGTTTGGGGAAAAAATGGATGACTCTCTATGTGCCAATCACAACGAGATACTCAGGAAGCCCATACATGGTACCTTCCAGAGAAGGAAGGAAAAGAAAAGAGGTAGAGGAGTTTCATACAGACACTGTAAGACCACCACTGACAGCACTTAAAATGTATTGTCATCACATGAAATCCCAAGAGTTAGGATTACCATACCTTGGGAAATAAAGCTCTTGCTATTGAACAAACATGAAGAGCAATGAGAAAGTTTACCTATACTCATTCCTCTTGTGTCTGAGCTTCCCATTCATAAGGGACTCATGAAGGATCTTAGTAAACTTTAGAAGAGTAAAGAGCTTTTTCCACAGCGCAGATTTAATTTAGCTGTAGGACAGCGCAGACATTGCAGTCTCACAAATTTAGTAACATCAACAGCATGGAAGCTGGCAGAGTTGCAAAGCTGAGGACAAATCAGTGTCCAGTACTTAAAATTAAGGTTTATATAGTAGAGCAAAGAAAAATCCCAACAAAACTCTTAAATTTTTGGTATAATGACAGTTAACATGGAACTTCTTATACTAAAGATTAATAAAGCTACCTGTAGGTTATGTATAGGGCAGTGTTAAACAGTTTTTTTTCAAAAAAGGAAGAAAAATAGACAGTGGATTTCCTTTCACTTTTGCAATTCTCTGGGTTTGTTTTAAATGCCTGTTCTCCAGTGCCTCCATATGCTGCTATTGTATGCCGCTCAAGTTCAGCAGGTAGGCAACCAGCTGAAGTGCTGCAGGAAACATTCACAGCAATAACGTCACTGACTGTGAAAGTTACTCCAATAGCTGAATGATGGTCCATCTCGCTAAGGTTTTCCTTTTTTGTTCTTCCACACAAACTTGAAAAGCTCATTTTCATAGCAGGAATCAAGTGAGAGTTCTGGGAATCAAATGAGGTAACAAAAAGTGTACTCAGCTTTATATTCATGCCTCTCACTTCAATTTAGTAACTTATTTCAGGGATATGGGTATCTTCAGAATTTTTCTAGGTACCTAAGTGATCATTCTTCTAAATTGTGCAAGTAAGTGGATAAAGGTATCTCTGAATAAACATTTACCTTAAATTTGTTTTAATTACAAGATTGGAGAGAGCTAACCATTAGCTTTTAATGACTTAAGAGCAGCTAAATTATTTTTGGTTGAATTTTAGAATAGGTATTTATCTATAGTGAAAATACTAAGAAATCATGGTAGTAAAAACTTGTCTTTTTTTCCTGAATTTTGCTCTGTTCGAAAATTCTTGTTAGGAAGTCAAGAGAGGAGTTCTTCTGTCTTTAGCACTTGACAATTAATTTTAAGATGTACAGGTATTTTCCACATCTAGTCACTAAAACTATTTATCAGAAGCAAACAAAAAAACAACTTAATGTCAGGGTCTAGTCTAAGAACAAAGAACCCTGAAATGACAGTGTAATGAGGCATCTCTGAAAGAAGTCTAGATATCAACATTCCTGCAACAGCAGTAAATCCAGTAACTCAAGCTATGCTGCAGCTGGAAAAAGAAATAAGCAGGCAATAGTCTAAAAATATTCATTTCTCTCCATTCTACACCAAGGAAATCCAACTTAGCCACACTTGAAACATAAGCAGAAAAGAGAGGAATGAAGCCTATACAGCACAATGTAACAAAGGAAGAAATACTGCTATTCATGCTTGTTAGTAAAATAAGTTTAGAAAGGCCCAAAAGCAATCCATACCTAGGCTTTCTTGTTAGTTCCCCTAGTTCCTTGATATTCTCTGTACAGAGACAGTATTTCCTTTGCAATCTTCATCTAAAATCACCCTGCAATGGAGTTCTGACAGTCAGACTACTCTTACAGAACTCATGCAAATATTTTAAGGGAGAACATTAAGTAGTTTAACTGCTTCGCTTGAATTTCTACTGTTACTTCACACAGCACTTTAATACAAAGTCATTCAACAATTAAGTTACAGTTTCCTGTCTTCCTGCACAACCAGTTTTCTTGAGTTTAAAAGAACAGATATTTTCTAGACATGGTCCCCAGGGACAATAGCTATAGTCTTCATAACCATTACAAGAGGTACAGTTTTAAGGAAACAAACAAACAAACAAACAAAACAGAAGAGAAAAAAATAAAGAAATCCCTTACACCAGCAGAACAAGCATAGCTCTCCAAATATAGAAACAGAGAGAGAGCAAGAGCACAAAGTTGCTTTGGGATCCACAGACACTGCTAGTAAGGCAGGAGTTCGTGTACTGCTTTACAATCAGGCCCAGCAGCACTCTCCTTTCCAGGGGCATGGAGAAGGATTAGGAAAATGAGGATGAAGGCTCCAGATGGAACATAATTTTCAATCTCTGCAATCTCCAAAATGCAAGCCTATTCGTGACCTGCACGTTTTCCTATTCATGTTTCACAAACACGCTCAAATTAATTTATGGATTCTATAAGATCTAAAATTCAGTAGTTTCCTTTGCAAAACAATTTTCAGCTTGTGATAAGGGCTGTTTATGCCACTCACAAATAACTAATTAGACCAACTGATGCTGACTAAACAAGGTGAGAATTAAGCCAAATCGCATGGGGCCACTTAGGTGCTCTTGCTGAGGCAAAAAATAGGTAGAAACAGCACCTTGCTAGCAGATAATGGGTCTTTGATGTTAATCACAATGTTTGGTGGGATTTAAAGGTCATAAGACAACAGGGGTAGAAGTGCCACCCAGAGCAGCAGATTCAGAAAGCTGAGAGACTGAAACTCCTCGCTTTGTCCTGACATGAAAACAGAAGACTGTCTGTAAATCAACACCCTCTGTTCTAAAGTTTGGTTAGATCAATTCAGTGGCTGTAACAAAATCCTTCAGCAGCACTGACAAGTGCCACCATGCAAGGGTAGTGCAGTATGAACAAAGTAAGAATAGAGGGTTGGCACTAGGACATGAAGCTATGTAGAGCACTCAAATAATAACAGTGAAAATCCCATATCACCTTAGATTCCATAAAATACAGCAGAGTTCAGTAAACAATGCAAACACTGTATTTTCTAATTTGACATTCAGTGTGATTTTGCATGCTCCATCAAGTCTCATCATTGCCTATGACAAGAATTTTGTTCTGATGGTTGTATTTCACAGCTATGAAGCAAAGTGGCAAAGCTAGGGCTTTTGACAAGAGACTGATGAGAATTCTGGAGCCTAGAAAGTAATAGAAGAAAACCAAAATCATAGAATCAAGTCACCATGTGTTTTCATTGAGATAAACGGCAATTATATGGTAAGCAGTGATACTATTTAAAAATTAGTCTAACTGCTGTTTTTCCAATCATCTTTGATTTTGCGAGACAACGCTAAAATAATACTAGTCATAATTTTGTTATTATTACGACTAGATGTCTTCGTAATTTTTTTAACAAAAAACCAAGGAATACATATCTTCCTTGTTTATTACTTCATATTTGGAATTTGTCTCAAATATATGTCTGCAGTAAAATAAGGTTTCCTCATTTAGCACCACAGTCTTTAGCAACTCCTCTTTGCTTCTTAATAGCTTAAATTCATCTCCTTATTGGCTCTAAACTTCCATTTTGCTTCCCTGTAGGGCTTCATACAGGAACAGTCAAACCTCCTTACCACTTCTCATCCAATCAACCACATCCACTCCATCTTTTTCCACATCTCCAAGTAATTAATTTTGACATGCCCTCTCCATGTGAGAAAGCTTTTTATTTTACTGGGCCTGGCACTTGTCATGCCTTTCACTTCCAGCTTAAAACCATAAACCACATATTTGACACTAAGAATTTGTCAGTGAACAGTCAGTTTTAAGAGCTTTTGCACTTAACCCTCAAAAATAAATACCCTGATATAAACCACTAGCACAACGACATGTTGACTGCAGACACCTCAAAGCTGAACTCATGATTCCACCAGCACCAGTGGAAGTATCAGAACTTACATAAGAGGGGGCTGAATAGATATGCATTTCATCACCAGCACCTGATCTTCAAATTTGCAATCCCAACCAGAATGCTACATCTGCATGCTAGGTTTCAAAGAAAAAAATAATCACTGGTCCACATCAAAAGATGAGAATTGGATCATTTCATTTGTATCAAGGAACTGAATTAGACTCCTAGAAAGGTAAACAAATTAATTTTATATTCATAAATAACAAATCAATTTGAATCCCCCATTGAGCATTGCAGGAACTATAAAGACTCTTTAATTCATTTTGAGCGTATTATTACCATGCCAGCAAGTCCCTCCCTTCTGACAACTAACAGCCTAGCAAAGCCTGTTGAATTTTGGATGCAATGGTTGAACCTACATTGATCTGTAACTGAGAGTCCCAGGTCTGTTTCTCTGATTGTTCACACTTATGCCAAACATTCTGAGACACCCAAATATCATTCCTGACAGGTCTCCGGTGCAGTTTGCTTATTGGATCACTAAAGGCATTCCTAAGATGGCTCCAAATCCTGTCTCTCCCAATGACATGACTTGTACTGTCAGGCAACTTCCCGCTGTAGTAAGATGCAAAATAACGATAAAGGGCACAATCCATTTTTAAATATACTAGTATGAGCACACACCGTGCATGGAACAAAGAGTGCTCTGCACAGCCCACTACAGTGGCTGACAAGGGTAAAGTTAGACAGGTCTGCATAGTAAGCATCAGACAAGGAATTGTGCCAAGTGATGTGCCATGGGGATGAACCCCAACAGGCAGAGAAGAACAGCCACACCTGGACTGGGCTGTTCATTCCACTGATAAGCAGCTCATATGAGGGGAGAATAGTCAGTATTGTCTACTCAACTTCAGCAAGGCTTTTGACACAGTCGCTCACAACATCCTCATACACAAATTCAGAAAGTGTGGACTGAATGAGTGGACAGTGAGGTTGATTGAGAACTGGCTGAATGGCAGATCCCAGAGGGTCAAAATCAGTGGCAAAGTTGGAGGCCTGTCCCTAGTGGTGTCTCCCAAAGGTTCAGTACTGGGCCCAGAACTGTTTAAGTTGTTCATCCTTGACTTGTAAAAAGGGGCAGATTTCTCCTCAGCAAATTCACTGAGAACAAAATGCTGGGAGGAGTGACTGACAGCCCAGAGTGCTGTGCAGCCATTCAGAAGGACTTGACAGGTTGGAGAGATGGAGAAGAACTGTCAGAAATTCAGTAGAGGTCCTGCACCTGGGGAGGAACAACCCCAGGCACCA
>VWZT01014167.1:0-25883 GCA_013397055.1 Pachycephala philippinensis
CATAGTTATTTCTGCTAATAAATGTTTAAATTTCAGTTTCTGTGATGTGTGGTGATAAGCTGGACAATTGCAATGCTGCAGTGAGTGGTATAAATAACTGATTATAAAAGTTAACTGGGATTTAACTGATGTGTTATAAACTACAACTGTGCTACTTGCTCTTTAAATAAGGTTGGCTAGTTGGTCCTACAGCTGCTGCTTGTAGCAACTAATTGCAATATTGATGTTAATTGAGGGGGTGTGGCGCTTTCAAAAATAAACTGATCTCCTTCTTTTCCATTCTCTTCTTCCCTGAAATGATTTTTACTTTTTGGGGCTGGTTAAACTGGACTCTGGTACCAGCGGCTCGTCAGTCTCTGAGAGGGGGCACAACCAACACCTGGATGTGGAATGCTGTAGGTCACAGGGTGCTGCTCTCCTTTCCTGGGGTTTGCTTGGAAAAAGGAAAAAACACTTCATTTTTCTGCTACTCAGTGATGAGAAGTTGCAGGCAGGAGGTGTGTGTTTCGTTTCCAGCCAGAGCCATTTTCTTCACTTCCAGTCTTGTCTACTTGTGGAATTTTGAGCCCCAAAACACCCTGCCTGCTCCATCTCACTTCCCCCCCAGAAAAGGATAGGCTGTGAGACAGACACAAGCCGGGGGCACCAGGAGGGTTCAGCAGCATTTTCACTGCCACCTCCTGCTCCCTCCTCCCCAGCCTATATTAAACACAAGAGTGCTTAATATACAAAACCCACCATTTTTCATGTGAACAGAAGCCTCTGAAGTTGAACCTTCTATGTGCCTTACCCACCGCTAAGGAACCTGCAGGCAGGAATTTCCCAAGCAGAGCTCAGGTACAGCTGGCTGGTTTTCAGTATCCTGGAGTATCTGAAGCAATACTCCCCCACTTCCCAGGATTAGCATTCCACATCCTTCCCCGCACATCCCTGAGCAGCCCCTCAGGGCTGCCACACACCTGCAAAGGGGATTTTTCTGGAACTGTCCTTTCCTTGAGCCTGGACAAGTCAGGAGAGACTCCCCTCACCCCAACGTGTGTCATTATTGCCAAAGCCACGTCCACCGTGGGGCTGAGGGGAAGGAATTCAATGTTCCTTTCTGGGAGCTGTCAAACCAAGAGGAAATAATGAGCTGGGTTTGTGCTGTGGATCATGGCCTGGCTTTGCTCAGTGGTGCTGAACATTTGCCTCTCTCCTGTTTTCCAGGACACTGGAGTTCCTAATGAGACACTTGGCTCGTCTGGCTGATTATTGCTCCATCACAAATATGCACACCAAGAACTTGGCCATTGTCTGGGCTCCAAACCTCCTAAGGTACTCTGGGATTTTCCCATTTCAGTACAAGATAAATGTTCACATTTATAAGCAACAGATACTCCAGAAAATCCCAGCTTTCAGCAGCTGGAAAGAGCTCTTCCTTTCTTCACCCAGTGTGCTCTTCTCCTCCTGTAAAATATGGGAAATTATTCTAAGCAGGATTTAAGATCAACTGGCAAGTTCCTGACCTAGTGATGTAAAACAGCCCCTGTATTATCCTGTCTCACACAACACAGTTCCACTGACTGCAGTTCTGGCAGTAGTGAAAACGAAGAATTCCCTCAACTCTCTTTTAGAGGATAATTTCTCCTCTCCTGGTTAGATGAGACTGGTGTGTCTTTGATCATCCAGGAAAATTACTACAGTGGCATCACTGATTTCCCACTGCATAAGTCTCTAGAGTCTAATTAGACAGCTTTTGGCTGCAAGAATTGAAACTTACAGAAGTGATCTTGGATAAATCTGTCCCCTAAACTCTGTTTTGAATCTGCATGATAGGGCACTTTAAAATTAATGGTGTAACTTAAAAATTTTGCTTTAAAAGAAAAATACGGTTTCCTGAACTGCTGTTGCTACCAACCTGAGAAATCTGAGTGTGCAGTTCATCATAGAATCCCAGGAGGGTTTGGGTTGGGAGGGACCTTAAAGCTCATCCAGTGCCACCCCCTGCCATGGCAGGGACACCTTCCACTATCCCAGATTGCTCCAAGCCCTGTCCAGCCTGGCTTTAGACACTCTCAGTTCATGCAGGTGGGCTCTTCTCTCCTTTCTGGCAATTCTCCCACAAGCAGTGGAGTGACCTTGTGTTTGAGTTTGCTTTGGTGAGTCCTGGGGCACTCACTCAGCAGGATTGGTTGGAGACACTCCCTGCTCAAGGGAAAATCCACTTAGAGGCCACAGGAGGTTTGTACAACAGCACTGCCTTAAACTGTGCCAGCCATGGAAATGAGTTAACAAAGAGCTCTTCATTTTGGGTGTTCAGTGTATTTACCTGATTTCAGACCAGTCCCACACTCCCTTTTCCTCCCAGCCCAGTGTTCCTCTTGCCTTGTCAGTAAGGACGGAACCTGCATCTGCAGTTTGCCCATAAATCCCCCCAGTCAGTGATAATTTGTCAGCATTGCTGAGATTTAGCCCCAGAACTGCCCTGAAGCCTTTTCTGCCTGAGTGCCAGGCCCTGCAGCCCCACAGGTGCCTGGGCCTCAGCCAGCAGGAGCCTCCTCCCTCAGCAGTGTCCCTCTGTCTGTGCAGGTCCAAGCAGATCGAGTCCGCCTGCTTCAGCGGCACGGCCGCCTTCATGGAGGTGCGGATCCAGTCGGTGGTGGTGGAGTTCATCCTGAACCACGTGGATGTGCTCTTCAGCTCCAAGCTCAGCTCTGTCATCCGCGATGGGGCAGGTGCGTGCTCTCTGCTGCTTCACTCGGGCAGGAACGGCAGCACCTCATGGGTGTCTGAGCCTCCTCTGGGACACTGAAAGTTTTTTATTTTAACCTAGAGGATGCATTTCTGGGTTGGGATGTCAGAACCCAGACAGAAATGGCCTGGTTTTAGAAATTGCTGTCAGTACCTTTCTTAGAAGCCACAGGAGTGCAGGGATGAATGTTCGGCTTCTACTTTTATGTCCTACCACTGAGAAATTGCAAGGAATCACATAAATCTTTGTCCCCCCTGCTCCCTCTCCTTTTTAAAACCACCTTTACTGGTGCTCCTGCATACTTACCCAATGTCTGTCTAGCGTCATCCATACCTTAGAGCACAAAGAGGAGCAAACTGGTGTAAAGCAATCTCTCTGCATTCAGTAATGTTGAGGCTGAGACACTTAACTCTTGCTCTTAAAGGGCTATTTTGACATCTGCTGTGCCAGTTATTCCTTCTGTGGAGCCTGTGTGGGCTCCTGAGCAGGGCTGAGCAGCCACACGGCTCAGGCTGGTGTTGCTTTAGGATAAGGAATGAACCTGGAGCACCTGGAACGTCATCCAGCCTTGGAACCCACAAATTCCCTTGAGTAACTGAGGCCATGTACCTGTTCCATGGAGAAGGAGCAGAGTTGCACCAGGAGGAAAGTTTACTCTCTGTGTTAGTGCGGCTGCCACAAGCTGTTCTGCTCCTAAGCAGCATTAAGGCTACACCATCTGCCTTGATAACCTGCCCTTGCCTGGAACATGCGCAGCCACTGCAGTTACCACCACCTGGGGGCTGCACAGAGCTGGGTTTCCACTGTATTTGCTGCTCCCTTCTTCTAAACAAACCCTACCTCTGCTTAGGCTGGCAGAGTTGATCCAAGTCCATCTTTTTCTCCTGTTGTAAGGCAATTCTAAGTCCACGTGTCGCATTCCACTGTGGGGAACTGCAGAGAGTTCTTTTAAAAATGAATGGTCAGGAATGAAATTAAGCCAAACGAGGCAAATGTTGTATCAGAAAAACTGTTTATTGGTAACAAAAAAGAGAAGGAAAAGGAGTTGCCCAAATGAAAGAGGGCTAGAAGAGACAGAAAAGAAGAAAGGGAAATGGAAAAGGAATGGGGGAGAGGAGAGAGAGGGGACAGAGAGAAAAAGAGGGCGTTACCCCCAGCGAGCCAGGGCAGTGCAGTCAGTGTCCAGGCAGGGCGGGTGGGTGCTGCCTGCGGACAGGCTGGCTCTGACCGAGCAGGTCAGGCTCCCATAGGGGCACGGCTCCCACGGCGATGGCACCGGGCGCACGGGGAGTGGGCACTCAGACAGGAGGACCGGGATCCTGGGCAGGGGCGCGGCGAGCGGCTGGATCGAGGTGGCGNTGGAAGCAGACTGCCCGGGCAAGGACGCGGGGCGAAGTGGCAAGGTAGCGGTCAGGGGCCCAGGGAGGCAGGACAGGCGCGAGGGCGAGCCAGTGAGGGCAGAGAGCCAGAAGGCAGGCTGGGCCAGGGCAAAGGAGGGAGCAAGCAGGCTGACGGAACAGCAGCAAACAGCAGCGAGCCCCAGCAAGCAGCAATGCAGTTGGTTTTTATACCCCCCCAGCTCCTCCCAAAGTCTGTCCACTGACAGGGGACCATTGACCCAGTCCAACCTTCCTGTGCTGTCCGTGGGTGAAGACCTCTCTCGACCTGACTAGAGAAGCCCCTCCACAGTGTCTCCTGCAGCCTGCCTCATGGGAGGTGTTGCCAGGCGAAGTCCTCCCAGAGACAAGGCTTCTTCCAGTTGCCTCCTGCACACGCCTCTGACAGCCATTGTTGAGGCATAACAAAGCTGAGCTGGCTCCTCACACCATGGAAGCCAGGGGTTAGCTTGGCTGAGCAGTGCCAGCCCCAGCAGGCTGACTCTGCCAGGGGAAGCAAGATAAGCATGCTCCGAGTCCCAGCCAGATGATTATCCAGGCTTAGAATGGCCCATGTAAATTCGGCTAATTGTTTAATGACTTGGTCATTTGCATTCAGTGGCTTTGATACAGACCTGGCAGGGAGGAGGGTCAGGCTGTTGGGCAGCACACTGGCCAAGTGCAGGAATTCTGCATTCCAGAATGGCTTCCTGGGACCCTCTGGGTGTGAGCACAGCTCCTGCACCCACCTGTGAGAGGGGGAAGTGGTGCTGCCAAACCTGTTTTAACCCAGACTTCACCCAGGACAGCATTTACAGCTCCCACAGCCCCCAGATGGTGCACCCTTCACACAGAGCTGTGTTGCTCCAGAGACAGCCATGGGACTGGACCAGCCAGGATGTTCTACACTGGCACATCTCCCCCACAACCCCGAACTCACCTGAGAATAACTCTAGAAACACCTGTACCAGAGGCAGTGGCAGACACAGGAGAGCTGCTCCTACAATGGGCTCCCTGTAATCTCTCCACTGAAGCTGTCAGCAGCAGGAGGCAGCAGCAGCTACTTTCAAATTTTACATATTCATCTCCAAAGCCAGGCACAAGCTGTAAAAGGCTAGGGGCAGGGCACGCAGCAGATTCTGTTTGCTGTGCCCAGGTGCACTTAGGTTTGTAGCAGCTTCAGTCACACATGGCATTTCCTGCTGCAGTGAAAGGTAGAATCTGGGAATGACCCAGACAGGTTTTATACAAAGGAAAAACGTAATTTTCTTTACAGGCTCTTGCACAGAGATGAAGGAAAGCATGTCACAAAGGTTTTCATCCTACCTGCTTCCCTCTGCTTTTTTTTTTAATACACTAAGCCATTATTCTTTTAGTCATCAGTGTATCTGTGACATTATGACCACATTTGGTCCACGTCTTTCAATGGTCGGGATAACAAAGGTTCAGAAAAACACAGCACCTCCCTAGACACACAGAGCTGAGCTTTGATCTCTGCACTGCTGTTTGCTGACTCTGTTGCCTGTGGTTTTCCCTTGCAGGGCACAGCTCTTTATCCCGGCCCAAGTCTCTGCTGGTGTCTTCCCCCTCCACGAAGCTGCTCACGCTGGAGGAGGCTCAGGCACGGACACAGGCCCAGATCAACTCTCCCATCGTGGCAGACAGCAAGTACATCGAAGTGGGAGAAGGCCCAGCAGCTTTGCAGGGGAAATTCCACACAGTCATAGACTTCCCATCCGAAAGGTAGAGACAGGTTTCCTTTCCAGCACGTGTCATAACTGTTATTTTGAATACAGCAAGAATTTGCTTATATTGAGACTTGTTATGTATGTAAAGTATTGGAGCCAGTTTTCCACCTGCTTTGGACTCTGGGAGGATTCAGCTCACATCAGTGGTCTGGTGGACTTGGTTTAACCAAATAGTTTGTGCTCCACTCCCTTGTCTTCAGTAGGGATATCATTAAATGTATAAATCAATGTTGTCTGTGATGCAGACACACCTGAACCAGTCACACATAGAAATGTAAACAGGGTGAACACACCTGTGGATGCTGGGATTTTCCAGATCTCAGGACTGAGTGCCTGAACAGATCCAGGTTCACTTGCAGTGGAGTAATTGGAAAGGCTTGAGGACACTAAAAATTAAATATGGCAGTGGAGGAGACGAAGGTGGTTTTATAGCAGGAGTGAGAGATGCTTTCGAACACCTTTATGGCTGCCCAGCTTCCCAGAGAGCTGGGGCTTCTTCCATAAAATCCATCCCTTTGCTGCTGAACTGGACCTTTCCTCACCTGCACTGCAGCTGCTTTGCAGAGGCTGGGGGAATTCACCCAGCAAGACTTTAGGCCTGAACTGGAAGAATGAAAACATCCTTGGCTGTGGAAAAGAGGGAGTTTCCAAGCAGAAACCAGGAGTTTCCAAGCAGAAAGCAGAGTGCTGATGACAAGCAGCCAGGATTGAGCTGCAGCTCCCCCTCCATCCATGTGTTCCACTTTCTCTCCCCAGGAAAAGGCCTCCCAACAAGATGAAGAAGTCTCCAGTGGGGAGCTGGCGTTCCTTCTTCAACCTGGGAAAATCCTCCTCCGTGTCCAAGCGCAAACTGCAGCGCAACCCCAGCGAGCCCTCGGAAATGAAAGCCATAGCCCTGGCAGGTGAGGCCCCCTTCCAAAACCCGGGGATTTCAGCAGTGCAGAGTGATGTTTGCAGTGGGCTTTCATCTCCTTCTAGCGTCCAAGCCGTGCATGACACCTCCAGCAGCTGCTCTTTCCCAGTGGGTCTTGGGCAGCTCTGGAGCCTGCTCGGGCTCACGCCTCCATGCTTTGCTTGGAACAGCTTTGGAAAGACAAGGTGTGGGTGCTACTGTAATAAGTCACAGGATAATTCCTTCTGACACTCCTGTTATGGAATGAGAATACAGTTCTGGTTCCCCTCACTGCTCTCAGAAGATGAAATGAGGGAAAGGCACCTTCCCACAAATACATTCCCTCCGAAAGCTGTACCAGAGTACCCAGAGAAGGCAGCCAACAACCCTTTGTAGCCACAGCCAGGACATGTAGGTGGAATTCTCAGCCTTTTCCATACGTAATTTTCTGTCTCTTTCCAAACTTAAAAATAGCAACGTGTTTTTGCAGTAAAACACACCACAAATCCCAAAACATGGGCCTGTGAGAACTTTTATCCCCTGATCTCCCTGGTCCGTCTTTAAATTCTTACCCTCACAGTCCTCACACACTCTATAATGCCCTTCTGGACTGTCTCCTCAGAGACTGAAGTTGTCCTTGTTTAGTGCCCATAAACCAGGCTGTGTGAATGTTCCTTCCTTCCCCCTTTTGGAGGGGCTTTGCTTGTGGGGAGTTGTTTCCCAGCCTGTCACCTGCAGCAGTCACCATTTGGGCCGGTTACCATTTCCAGGTAAAATAAGAATCAGAAACCCACCCTCAAAACAAAATTACTCTCAGGTCAGTGATGTTGGTGCTAGAAACACATTTGTGTTTTTCATGCCACCATTACCCAGCTAAATGTTAACTCCTTTCCTAACTGATCCTTTTCCTGTGTGGTTCCTTCCCTCAGGAGGACGAGGAGACAGCGGGACGCTCCGCTCGGCCAAGAGCGAGGAGTCCCTCACCTCCCTGCATGCTGTGGATGGTAAGGCAAAATCCTACCTGCACCTCCAGGAAATGGGCATTAAGGGAGGCACTTGGACATCTCTGGCTGCAGATACTCAACAGGGCAGGTTTTCCACCCCTCCAGGGAAGCTGAGCTTGCTAACGGATGAAGCAGCTTTCTGCTCCCAGCACAGATGGGTCTCACAGAAATGCTCTTCATGGCTTCTCCTGCTTTTAAGGTTAAAAAAGTAAACCTTGCTCTGGTGTAGCTGGCACTACTTATGTTCATTCCTTGGCACCTCCCCTTGCTATTTCAAGGTTGACAGGACAGCATTGTGAAAGAAAGTGCTCTCTGAGAAAGGCCTTCAGCACATTTAAACTGTCCTTGCTTGTGCCCACAGCTTAGTTTCAGGCTAAGTCACGCCTGGCCAGTGCTGTAAAAGAGTTTAAGCAAATGTAATAAGCAGTTACTGCCAACGACATTACTTTGTGTGCAGAGATCAGCAGGGAACCTCTGGCTGCCTTAGGACTGCTCTGACTGCCGCCCCAGGGCCTGGCCCCCTGGACAGGAGGTGTTGTCACTAACCCAGCGTGTCCCCTCGCTTCCAGGTGAATCCAAACTGTTCCGGCCCCGGAGGCCCAGGTCCAGCAGCGATGCCCTGTCTGCCTCCTTCAATGGGGAGCTCCTGGGGAACATGAACCGCTGCAACTCCTACGACAACCTCCCCCACGACGACAGTGATGGGGACGAGGGGCTCATCCACGTCCCTGCCCTCATCTCTCCCCGCTCCTCGGAGGATGTGGACCTGAGCCCGCCGGACATCGGCGTTGCCAGCCTGGACTTCGACCCCATGTCCTTCCAGTGCAGCCCCCCCCAGGCAGAGTCCGAGTGCCTGGACAGCAGCACCTCCCTGCTGGAGTCTGTCGACATCAATAAGGAGAAGCCGAGCCTGCTCAAGAAGGATTTAGAATCAGGCAGCCAGTCCCAGACCCCGGGCAGTGCCACAAGCTCTGAGCCAGTGTCCCCTTTCCAGGAGAAGATGAGTCCTTTTTTTACACTGGACCTGAGCCCCACAGAAGAGCAGGCCTGCAAACCCCTCAGCTTCTCGCCCAAGACTGCCCGAAAGCCCATCAAATCTCCACCACTGACCACAGAACCCACCTCCTTTGTGCTGCCCAGCCGTGTGCCAGAGACCCTGGGAGGAGTGCCCACCACATCCAGGAACTGCTCTGCTTCCAGCTGGAGCAAAGGGATTGGCATCACTGAGATCACAAACAGGTCCCCAACCCAGATGTCCTTGCCCCTGAAAAACAGTGAAGCAGGAGCAGGGGAAGGAGCCCACCAAGAGCTGCAGCATCCCCAGCTAGTGGCTGCTTGCAAAGCAGAGTTGCCAGAAGAAGGGGAGAGAGCCATGCCAAGCAGTCAGAATAAGACTGTACCCAGTGGACACACACAGCCAGGTACAGTGCATTTTCCTCCATTCTTTCTTTAAGTTCCAAAGGGGAGCTGCTCTCAGAACCGTCCTCCTCTGCGTGCCTTTAGGAGAGGGGATTGCCCGTCAGTTCTGGTCACGAGTGTCTTGCAGGGCTGTGCAGATCCGTAAGGTCATAACCTCTGCCTTCTCCCTACATCACACAAATCTCGGATAATTTCCATAATGCTTTATAGTCCGCTTTTTTTTCCCCATCCTGTCATATGTGAAACTCTCTAGCATGTCCTTCTCAATCATTTCAGCCAATAGACCATCTAAGACTTTTCCTTTTAAAATTAAAAATCTGCCAACACTCGAAGAAGGGACCTTTCCGCCTAAAACCTTATGATCAAAATTGTGTAAGGGTATCTCATTCTCTGCTACCTCCTTCCTACCTCTCTAGAAATGCAAGAGGAGCCTTTAGACAATCTCTTGGGTTTTTTCCTCTTTGTGATGAACTGCTGTGCTGTCGAGCAGCGTTTGCCTGTGAGACACAAGTGTTTCACATCAGAAGGAACTGCCACTGTGAAAGTGTGGAGAGCATCTATTTTTTTATAATAGTCGTTAAGGTCACTCTCCTTATTGGGTAACATAAAATCACTCTCTCTCTCAATTTTCCCCCCATTAGGAGCAGTTGCCCTCGACTCCCCCCAGGATCCTGTTCCCGTCAGTTCTGTGTCTCTTATCCCTCCTCCTCCTCCGAAAAACGCAGCGCGCATGCTGGCCCTAGCGTTAGCCGAGTCCGCACAGCAAGCATCCGCCCAGTCCCACAAAAGGCCAGGAGATGCTCATGCTGAAAGCACAAATTATGGAGAGGCTGAAGCTGGCACAGCTCTAGAAAAGCTCCATCTCTCTGCGGGCGCTCCCGACAAGCTCCACCTGTTCACTGCTCTGCCCGAGAACCGCCTGCACTTCCAGCCTGGGGCACCTTTAGAGCAGGACTGCCAAGGCACGGCCGGGGAGCAGAACCACCCGCCCGGCGCACCTGGAGGCCAGGAGCCCCCGCCTCTCCACGCAGGCGTGCCCAGGGACACGCCTGGCAGCAGGGATGCGGAGCAGGAGCAGTGCAGCTTCCAGCCCAGCAGAGCGGGGGACAAGGAGCCCTTCCCGGCCCACGGGGGGGACCGGGAGCCCGCGGCCCTGCGCGGCCCAGGGGCGCTGCCCGAGCGGGAGCCGCCCGCCGCCGAGCTGGCAGTGGAGCAGCCCCACCTGCGCGCGGGCCTGCCTGGGGACAAGCTGCCCGCTCCCTGCACGGCCGAGGACAAGCTGCAGTCTCCTTCCATGGCTCCCGCCGGGGACAAGGGCGCCCCGGCCGCGGTGCCATACCTGAGCACCCTCCCCAGCACGGCCACCGAGCCGGCGGATGGCACCGTCCCGCCTGCGCCGCGCCCGGCCACAGCCCCGGCACAGAGACAGGAGCACCAGGCAGCCGTGGGACAGGTGCCAGCGGCCAAAGCACCCAGCGGCTCCGGGCAGGTACGTGCTGCTCCCTGCACAGCTCCTCTGGAGTGCTGAGCACTGGGAAAGTCGGTCCAAATCCAAATAGCAACGGGGGGGAAATCGCAGGACAGCGGGAGTGACGTGGGTGTAACACAGACACAGCCTTGAAGGAAATCTGTGCTGCTTTCCTAAGGGAGCATCCCAATATAGCCTCTCTCCTTGGTTTTAAGGAAAAAAGTATCTGCAGGGGCAGCTGACAGAGGGAGTGATAGTTCAGAATACTCAGAAACAAGGATTCCTGCATCCTCTGACAAGGTCCTCTTCCAGCATCCTGGTTAGGCTCTTGTCTGGTCAGCGACAGGATGAGAAGACACAGTCTTAACCTGCACCAGGGGAGGTTTAGGTTGGACAATAGAAAGAATTTCTTCACAGAAGGGGTGATTAGATGCTGGAAGGGGCTGCCCAGGGAGCTGGTGGAGTCTCTGTCCCTGGAGCTGTCTAGGGAACAACTGGACATGGCACTCGGTGCTCTGGGCTGGTGACAAGGTGGGGATTGGTCTCAGGTTGGACTCGATGGTCTCAGAGGTCTTTTCCAACCTAAATGATTCTGTGATTCTGTTAAACAAAGCAGGTCAGATTCCTTGTGTAGGATTGAAACATGGAAGCGTTCCATCAGAAATCCAGACACTCCAGCCCATGAAACGTGCCTGGCTGCACCCCATCTTAAGTCCCTCAGCCACACTTAAGGCAGGAATTTCTGCTCTATTGCACTCCTTGATCTGCTCACCAGGGCCTGAGCAGGTTAAACCCAGGAACATTTTCATTAACATCATACATTTAAAAGCAGACCACCTAACAAAACACTGATGGCACCGTGTGAAGAGACGGCCACCTGCTCCCCTTCCTCTGGTTTGGCATTTACAGAACACACCAGTTGTGATGGGTCCCAAAAGTTGCCAGTGGCACCATGCTGAGAGAGGGAACCTACACGTCTGTCCTTCCCCAGCAAACAGAAACCAGGCACAGACATGCTGGAATGGAGCTGATCCATACGAGTGTGTGGGATGTTCTAACTACACAACAGCAGGGGAAAAGCTGCTTGTCCCTAACCTTTGCTGCTTTCTTCCCTGCAGGTGTGGAGCACCGCTGCACCTGAAAAGCCGCCGGAGCCCACGCCTGGCTTTGTCTCCGAGAGCAGTTCCAGTGCCCGTGGCTCCTCTTCTGTGCCCGCGGGCCACCAGGGCCACTTGGAAAAGCCTCGGGAGAGCACGAGGGCTCCCCCGCTGCACCTGCGCTCCGAGTCTGTCCCCGCGCCCTCCTCCTACAGCTTCACCCCGCCCGTGCCGCCCGTGAGGACACTGGAGAGCAAGATTGCCGCGGCCATGCACTCCAACAACACGGACACGATCAACAACTCCAACTACCACTCCTTCCTGGCCTCCTCCATGCTGGCATCCTCCGTGGAGGAGGCTCTGCTGCCGCCGCCACCGCCGCCCAAGCACACGTCCCTGCAGCCGGTGTACGTGCCGCACCCCAAGCCGGAGAGCCTCCCTGAGCCCTTGGGGCCTGACGGCTACCTGCACGCCAAGCACCAGTACCGGCCCGAGAGTGTCCCTGCCCACGGCTACCATGGCAAGGCCGAGCAGCACCAGCCCTACCCACCCCGCCCAGAGCAACCCGTCGCCACGGGCGCGCGTTATGGCTCCTACGGCACGCAGGGCAAGGGCTCTGCCGCGGGCCTGCACCCCAAGCCCCGCAGCCGCACCGACTTCATGTCCTCCGTGAGCCCCACGGGGCTGCGGGGTGCCGGCTACGCCGAGGAGGCCCCCCCGTACCCCACCATCCGCAGGGTGCAGTCGCTGCACGTGCCCGGCCCGGCCGCTGCCGCCGCCATCCGCTCCGTGCCCATCTCCCGCACGGAAGTGCCCCCGGATGACGAGCCCGTGTACTGCCCGCGGCCCCTCTACCAGTACAAGCCATATCAGCCCCACTCCGACTACCACGTCACGCAGCTCCAGCCTTACTTCGAGAATGGGCGGGTCCATTACCGCTACAGTCCCTACTCCAGCTCCTCCGGCTCCCCCTACTACACCGCGGCCGACGGCAGCTTCTACGACCTGGATCCCTACAGCACCGTGCGGGTGCGGCCCTTCCATGGCCTGCCCGGCCGCGAGTTCGGCCCCTACGCGTCCCGGCTGCAGGGCAAGGGGCTGTACCGCTACCCCAGCCTGGCCGCCTACCCCCGGGCAGGGCTCATCAACCACCTGGGCAAGGAGCACAGCTTCGTGAGCAGGGACGTGCCCCCCGCCCCGGACATCAAGCACATGTACATGTCCTGGGACCTGGAGGACATGGAGAAGTACCGCATGCAGTCCATCCGCCGCGAGAGCCGCACGCGCCAGAAGATCAAAGGGCCCCTCATGTCCCAGTACGACAACGTGGCCCCGCTGCTGCCGGACGAGCTGGGGGGCCTGGATGCCGTCCACCTGCGCAGCAAATCAGATCCCGGCAAGAGCGGCCTGCTCACGGTGGCCGAAGGGAAGGAGGGCAGGTACCCGGCCAAGGCCGTCACGCCCGAGGGGGACGAGCGTTACTACGGGCAGCACGCTGAGCCCGAGCTGGACAGAGCTCACTACCACGGCGGGGGCTATGGGAACGGGCAGCCCGAGAAGCCGTCCCTGCCCCAGAAGCAGAGCAGCATCCGGAACAGGAAGATGCACGAGCCGGGCGGCAGCGGCAGTGAGCACAGGACGCATTTGCAGCAGGAAGTGAGCCACAGGCAGCCTTCCGAACCCAAAAACGGGCCCCCCTACCCCGAGTACAGGCCCAAGGGTGGTGCAGAGCCCTCCGAGCCCATGGGCTACCAGCACTCGGGCAGCAAGTACATCCCGGCTGGCCAGGAGACCCTGAGGCTGAACCACAAGGAGGGGAGGCTGGCAGAGGACAGGCCAGACCTGGAGAGGCCTCGAGGCAGAGCACCCATGGAGAAGCACTCCAGAGACTGCTACAAGGAGGAGGAGCATGCTGCCCCTCCCGTGGCACCGCCACCCAAGCCCGAGCGGAGCCACAGCCTCCGCATGCAGCACCCCGAGCCCATGGAGAGGGACTCTGCCCTGCTGTACCCCTACCAAACCCTGGGCAAGCGCCAAAGCACGATGACTGTGGTGTCCCAGTACGATAATCTGGAGGATTACCATACCCTGCCTCAGCACCAAAGAGGGGGCTATGCTGGAGCGGGCAGCTTCGTGCCCCCTGGCTTCCCCCACGTGCACAGCAGAACTTATGCCACGGCGCTGGGGCAGGGAGCCTTCCTCCCCACAGAGCTGTGTCTGCAGAGGCCCGAGACAGAGGTGCACGTCGAGTGAGCTGGGGGGGTCGAGGGATAGAGTCTAAGCAGCCTCTGCTGGACAGTGGACTGTTTTATTTTTTCAGTGACGGAAAATAACCCCCGACCCTGCCCCGGTGAGCAAAGCAAACCCCCCTCAGCCCCCCCCAGCCCCCACTCACTGTTTTTATGTAGTAGAGCTATAGATTTTCATGTAGTTTTGAGCCACCTGGGAGGACAGGGCAGGCTGTTGGCACACAGGTGTTGCCAGAGGCCGGGCAGGGCTGACACACAGGCTGTTGGGGCAGGGAGGGAAGGAGTTTTCCCTTCCCAGACGTGACACTGGCTGCTTCTCCCCACACCCACGGTCCCATGTACGATGGGCTGTGCACGATGGACTGTGCCTGCAGCTCTCCCCTGCTGCACACTGCCCCTCCCAGGCTGGCTCCCAGGAAAGATGCTCCCTGCCACGCTGTGGAGGAGCCACTGCTCAGCCCCTCAGAGCCACATAGCAAGAGTGGGGCTGGGGGAAAGGCTCCCCAGGGATCCTCTCCTGGGTTGATGCTGAGGCCCTGCCTCTCCCGTGGGCATGGTGCACCCACTGCAGCTGCTCCGAGGTGGGTGGGGGCCTGTTTTCACTTCAAGCCCGTGGAATAGGCTCCAAAGCCAGCTCAGAACATGACACGCTCGTTACATTTCTTGCTTAACAAACTCCTTCTGCCTACAAGGAGTCCAGTTCCTTCACATTTCTCTGTTGTAAGCAGAGGCCAGCTGCAGGAGCCACGTAGGGCAGGTTTGCATTTCTTACCCCAAAAGAATTAAACCCAAAACTACACCAAGCCCTACCCCCAGAGCAGGGAACAGCACACCCGTTCCATGCCAGTTTGTCCTCTTTGCTGCAAGGCTCTGTGGCCCAGATGAGCTCATTCCATCCTATGGCTGGCCTGACTGTGTCATCTCACTGCAAACAGTACTAGAAAAATAGATTTTAAAAAAGTCTATATAGCATTATGTAAATCAGAGCCCACCTTGCCAGCTGTGTGTGACGACTTGTCTGCATGAGCAGCTGCCCTGGGCCAGGTCCTGCAGCAATTCCATCAGGGAATGCTCCTGCTGAGCTTAAGCTGGAGCTCTCCAAGCTCTGTGCAGCTTCCGAGTTCCATGTTGGGCAGAGATCCCTGTGGAGTTGTGGCACACAGGGAGCAGTGCTGTGCCCAGGTGCAGCTCCCCCAGTACTCAGTGAGTAGGGACAGAAGGCCAGTGCACTCTAAAATACACCAAAAACGGTGTCCAAGCTGTTAAAAAGCTCTGATATTGTAAAAACAGCCTGGCAGCCCCTCGTGCTGCCTCTCAGACTCCCCAGGACTCACACCCCCTGTACAAATAAAGCACATCCATCCCATTAGGCAGGGCTTGCAAGCAATACTTGAGATTTAGGAGTTTTTAAATGTTTGCTGATAAATTCCAAGGCCATTCCTGTTCCATGTGGTTGAAGAACTTCTCTACCTGTTTCAAATCTCTAATGTTTTAATGAAAAACCCGGAAGTCCCGCAGTTCGCACACAGCTGCTTAGGTGGGGGTTTTTGAACAAAAAAGTTTCATGGCTATTTTGGGACTTTTAAATCCTAAGGAAACCTGCTTCTAGTTGCTGACTAGTCTGTAGCTGTTTGCTTCTTTTAACCTTGGAGCCTTGTCTGGGGCTGTTTCAGTAACTACCTTCTGGTTCTATTTTATTGTGCAATGCTGGTGTTTTAAGCATTTTGTTTAGAAGAGTTCTCACATGTTACGGAACGAAATCTGGCAGTAGGAAAGAAGGAAAAAAAGAAAAAAGCAGCACTGTGATCCAGGTTACCACAATCTCCTCACGAGGAATTCCCAGGTAGAGGGGTTGGGGTTTTTGGTGAGGAAATGCTTTTTGTAATGTTTTCTTTTAAGGAAAACTGACAGAACTGCACACAAAGGGGCCACTGGGTGAGCCATGCTGTCTCCACTGGCAGTTACTCCCAGGAAAGGCTGAGCTGCCCTGGTTCCTCGGGAGCCAGGCTGGATTATCTGTGCTCTCAGCAGAGCTGTGTTGTGCCAGGGCCAGGACCAGCCTCAGCCCCTGGTTACCTGCCAGGTCTCCAGTTGAAGCAGGGACAAGTGTTTGGTTCAGGCTGTTTGGGATTCAGGCTGTTTGGGATTCAGGTAATGAGAGCTGCAGGTCCAACCTCTCTCTTCGTGAAAGCCTTAACTCCCCCCCTGCCCCGCAGCCTCTCCCTCCCTCTGCCTGGGCCTTACGTCAGCCAGGATATCCTGCCACTACGAGGGGCTGATCCCAGCTCCCACTAATTGTAAACGCCTCTGGATTTTCCTGCTCGAAGCCACTGTCTCCGTGTAGAGCCCAAGTGCCATCCCTGGACAGCCTCTGCTCCTCAGTGCTGTGCTGCTCCCGCCCAAGCCGGGCTCTCCCTGCGCTGTGTGAAGTGCCAGGTGCAAAGCACCCACTCATTCCATTGGAAACAAACCTTTCCCAAAGGGCTCTGGAAGTGCACACCTGGACCCTAACCCGGAGGGCTGCTGCAAACAGCCTTTTGGGAACGAGAGGAAGAAGACAGCAGAGCAGCGACTCCAGCCATGTCCCCCATGGCACGCAGCCACAGCCAGGTGTGCTCCAAGGGTGGAAGCTCTCCAAGAACCCCAACTCGTGTCCAGCACTGCTGAGCCACAGTACAGAATTCAAAAAGGTGAAGGCACCAGCTTTTCCCAGATAACACAGACCAACACCTTTCTTTTGTTGTTGCTCCTGCCCGCAGCTTCAGCATCCCGCACGATCCTGCCAAGCCATACAGTGAACTATGCAGTCCTGCTCCTGCTCTGGGCTCAGTCTGCTGGTCCTACAGAGAGTTCTACATCCTCATTAATCCCAAAATTCATAGGCGAGGTTGGAAAGGGTGTCGTGCATCAGAGCGAGATGGGGAGGTGACACCAGGAATCTCAGGTAGGTGAGCTGGAGGAAGGTGACAGCCCAGTCCTGTGTCCAAGCAGAGGAGTGGAGAGACAGGGGGACAGCAACACACATAATCCTCTAATCCAAGTGCAGTTGTGCTCAGGCTCAGTAATTGCTTGCCTAACCACGTCCCCACGAGGTGACAGCTGCTCTGTTCCTCAGCAGTTCCCTCACATGGGCACTGTCTGCATCTTAAGCTGACACTCCCTCCATTTCCAGATGAGGGTCTCCCAGTGCACACATGAATGGGGGTCCAGGAGTGTGCTCCAGCTCTGGATTTTCACCTCTGCTTCGGAGCAGGACGTGAGCCACAGGAGACCTTCCTTGGGAAGGGGAGTGCAGTCGGTTGGTGAGTAATGAGGACTTGGCCCCTATGAAGTCTTACGTAAAGCATTAATTTCTGACTTTTGCAGAGTCTTATCAGGTGATATCTATATGCATCTCTGAGAACACCCCCACAACTTTGTGCCTCTGTCTTTGCAGTGATCCCCCTCCCCTGCTCATCACTGGGGGGATCAGTAAGGATTGCACACTGGTAGTAAGTTGCTACACAAAACCAAAACCGACTTGAAAACGTCCTGTTCCTCTTTGAGCCCAGAAGGGACAGAACCTCAAGTGTGCTCTGCCATCCCCCAGGCTGGTGACAGGGCATTGACTCGAGTGATGTGTTAAATGTCAGGAAATCTGGGTGAGAAGTTGTTTTCCTTCCTTTCGTTGCGGCGGCTTAGGCATGTTCCTGTTTTCCCAGCGCCCCGGTCCCGGTGTGAAAGGCACGGTGTGGTGTGAGCCAACACCACCGTTCCTCCTCGTGTGCAGAGTCCTGCCTCGTCCAGCTGGGGGGAGGGAGGGAGGGGGGAGAAAAGGGTTGTTTTGCCGTTCATTTTCCTGCTGTAGAAGACTTGATTTTTCTTTCCCTGAGCCGCATGAGAGAAACATCCCAGAAAGTCTTGGGTTACCTTTGGAGTTCCCTTCACTTTAATTTATAGAGTGTCTTTTTTTGTGAACTGGTGTAAAATGTATATGCCGACAAGCTCATGTATTTTTATGTAAATATTTTTTGTGGTTTCCCCACTTGCCCTTCTCTGTAAATATTTAGAATTCTCATATTCTTCTCACCTTGTATGATGCAGATGTGGTTTTGTTTGTTTTTTATTTGTACTGTAATGCAACAATCCAGACTGAGGTGTCTTGTGGTATTAAACAAAAGCAACAGTCCCACTGAGCTCACACTCAGATGTGCAACTTGACAGCATTAATCAAGCCAGGTTAAAAACTACTCTGGTGTGCCTGTGTGTATTTTTTCCTCTGCCTCGTTAATTAACAGTGCACTCAAAAAACAAAACGGGAAGAGCCAGCCTGGGGCTGTGCTTCGGAGGGAGGGATGCTGGCAGGCAGCTAAGGATGAAGGAGGTGACTTTGAATTCCTGTGCCAAGGCTTGGGCTTATCTGTGCCATTCCACCTGTTCCCATTGCTGCTTCCTAACAATAAATAAACCTGCCTGGGCTGTGTGAGTGTCCCTTTCCTCTCACCCAGCACGACAGCACGAGCAGAAACAGCCTGGCCCTGGCACAGAAGGCACAGGGCAGATGAAGTCAGGACAAACAGATGGCACAGGCCACCTCCGAGCTGGCCGGGAGGGATTCTGTGCACCACAGTAATACTGCTCATAGTTAATTAATAGCAAAAAGATGATTAAAGGAAGCAAATTTCAAACATTAATGCTCTAGGAAGGGATTCTCAGAGTCTTTTCGTCCAGTAAATGTTACAGGGTTTAGAACTGCTGCCAGAATAAAATCAGCCTAATCCCCCTCTCCCTGGAGCACAGGTGACCCCACTGCTCATGGACTTCTGGGGCTCGGGTGGCTCCTGCTGTGCTGTGCAGTCCAGCTCTGCCCAGAGGCTTTGTGTGAACACAGAGGGGCTGCATTAGGGCTGTGGAAGTCTTGGCCTCATCTGCTCCCAAATCCACCCTTTCCAGTCCCAGATTTGCTCATTAATGCACACCCAAAACTCTGCGCTGCTGTCCTTGTAGGGTCCCACCAGCAAACCCAGCAGCCCAGCCCTCCTGTCTGAGCCAGGAATTCCTGCTCCTCCAGAGCCAGGACCAGGGGCCCTTGCAGGGCACCGTCTGTGCTCAGTGTCCCCCCTCTCGTGGGAGGACACCAGAGCCGCCCTTGGAGGGCAGGACACAACCAGGCTGACTTGGCAAATAAAAATCTTGACTTTTAAGTCCAGTAGACAAATTCCCATCTTAACTAAAGCGTTGGTGGCTGCTCAGCGTGTTTTCTGCACTTCATGCTGCCGAGCAGGGTGGGTAAATCTGTCCCAGGACGCTTGGGCTGGGTGGGTAAGGGAACAGGAGGAGGATGAACCCCAGGGGTGTTTCCTGAGGGAGCAGCCCCAGAAGTGACATCCCACCTCCCCGGCTTGGCTTGGCCTGAAATGCTCAAAAGCAGCACCACGGGCATTTCCTTTAATGCCACCGAGATCCCAGTGAGCCCCAACTCCGGGCCAGGAGAGGGCTCGGGATGCACCTAGTTCTCCAGCCTCTGCTGTGAGGATGAACAGGATGGCAGCTCCATCCCTCTCTGACAGCCTGTCCCGAGCAGCTGAGGTTTGTGGGCAAAGCAGGCTGAGGAAAAGGGAGAAGGATGGATTTAAACTCTGCCGAAGGACTGGTAAAACCCGGGGCGCAAAATCGCTTTTCCTCCTGAGGAGTTTCCAGCAGGCAGCGCTGTTAGACCGCCTCTGCCTCTCAAACCCGACCTGGCCGGCCGCTGGAAAGGATGATGATGTTCCCTTCTAGCAGTTTCTGCTCGAGTTTCCAGCTCCCTGCATCTAGGAGTGGGTTTCCTTTTAATTTTTTCACATTAGAGGAGATCTGCAGAGTGGCCAATGCCGGCAGCATCCTGAGGAGCAGCCCCACTCACCCCAAATCCTGAGCATCCCCGCTGGGAAGGGACCTGCAGACCTCGGCAGGGCTCTGCTGCTCTCCAGAGCAGCCACCGGCTGTTCAGGGCCCCCTCCCTAAGGAACACAACAAAATGTTCACTTCCACACTAAAAGTCATGCAAAAACAGCAACTGATGCTGGAAAAGCCGGGGAGATGCTCAGTCCTTCCTCCCTCCCTCCAGCTGGTGCACGGATGCCCTGCTAGGATTCGTGATGAGCCCACAGAGACAGAAGAGCCCCCCAGCACAAGCTCCGAGCCCAGCAGCTGCCAGAACAAGGCTCGGGCAAACACGTCCCCAGCCTGAGCCTCCCTTCCCTTTCCCTTCCTCCCTTCCCAAACCCAAGCTTGCATTTGTGTTCTCATCTTCCCATCCCCCAGGGGCTGAGGGCCAGGCAAGGCAGGACTGCCCCGTATCCCTCCAAACTGGGAGCTGCTGGTGCCCCTCTCCAGCAGGGCTTGACAGAAGTTTGGCAGCGTCACAGGAGCGGGGGAGGGATGCGAGAGGTCACACAAATCCCCTGGACTGGCACTCCTGGAACAGGAACTGCCTGCCAGCCCCTCCGGAGAGCTCTCACGGGGGGCAAGGATCCAGCCCAGGCACGGCCCAGGAGCGCCAGACCGGCCTCTTCCGAGGGAGAATTCGTGATGTGAGGCCAACAGCAACAACCGAAATGGATGGGAAAAGCAATCCTTCGTGCTCCTCTCATCCTTCCCGGGGACAGCAGGAGCGAGCTCCCTGCTCCAGGGCTGTCCAGCCTCCTCCCACTCCTCCCTCGGGAAGAGCAGAGAGGGCAAGGTCCTGCCCTTTGCTTTGCCTCTGCAAAAGCTTTGAGGCAGCTCTGCATCAGGAGCTGTCACAGCAACACTCCCCTGCCTCTCTGCCATCACTTCATCAACCTTTCCTGAAGGGTTCCTGTTAATCGTGTGCCATCTGGGCGCTCAGATGGAATGGGAGCAGTCAGGGGTGTTGGGAAGGGCTGGGGTGTCCTGACAAGGGATCCCCCCCCCCACCCCCGATTAAACCTGGGGGCTGCTGAGCACACCCAGAGTCACTTCAGTGTCCTGTGGGGTGACCAAACCACACCCCCACACCCAAGGTCATCAATTCAAGAGGCAGCAGAGCCCAAAACAAAGGCGTGACCTGCAGAAAGCATCCGTGGAATAGGGAATGGGCTGTCCTGGAAAAGGGGGGGCTTGGTGCATTTCACAGGGGAATTAAAGCTGCCTCAACTCCATCCGGTGCATGTTAATCCTTCCAGTCCCAGATCCTTCCCGGTGGGCCAAGGAAAGTCACCAGCCTCAGAAAGACACGGTGAGTCCCGACTGTGCCTGCGTTTCATGGACAGGCTCCTCTGGGATCTGCCTGCAAAGGTCTCCCTGCCCCACGAAACCTCCTCCAGGCTCCGCCCGGAGATGCTGTCCCACCTGTCGTGACACAGCCCCTGTCGTGACACAGCCCCTGTCGAGCCACCCAGAGCCTGCCCGGCAGCACAGGGGGAGCTTCACTGCTCTGATTCCCTCACAAGGGGAAGAGGAAGATGGATCCCCCCAGAAACCTCCTGGTACAGAGTGACTGAATTCATGAATTACAGGCAGACGCAGCCAGGAGGCTCCCACCTCCTGAACAGGGAAAGTTGCCTTTCCAAATACCAAAGGCAGTGGGGAAGAACGAGATCCTCGTGCAGATCTGACCCTGATGAGGGCTGTGCATGTAGAAGGATGCAAGGACTGTAGGTGTGACAGGTGAGAAAGGAGAAACAGGTTACACAAAGGGGGAGGTTTTCAAGTAAAAATGTGTTCATCCATTTTTTAAAGATGCTGGAGAAGAATATTTGACTCCAGCAAGTGCTGGAGCTTTATGCATTATTCAAACTGTGTGAACGTTTGAAGCCTGGAGACCTGGAAACCTTCACTGAGAACAAGTCTCCTGGCACGCTCCCAGGGAGGAAGTGTGGGTGATCCGTGTCATCCCGGCAGAGGAGGTGGCTGCAGTGGTTTTCATGGATGCTGGCTCTGCTCTGCACCTCAGCACTTCACAGCAGCCCTGCTTCCCCTCCGCCCCCAGCCTACACCGAAATCCCAGTGGGATGCGCTCAGGATCCACCCAGGGAGAAGCTGCTCCCGACCCAACGCGTCACACAGAGCTGATGCAAACACACGGAGAGGCAGCAGCGAGGCAGAGGGAGGAAGGAGAACACAGCAGCCCACATTAAACCTGCAAGGGAAAACCAAGTCCCCCCTCCTCCAAATCCACCCTCGCCCTCCCGGGCAGCCAATCCCACCCACAGCAATATTCCAGAGAACCTCATTCTGCTGCAGTTCAAGCTATAAATTCAAACATCAGAATAAAAAAAGAGGTGCCAGACGGGGCCAGGTTTTCAGACAGGCAGGCAGGCAGCCAGCAGCACAAACACACTGAGCACGAGCAGACAGCTGCCGTGCCCCCTCCTCCTCCCCATCCCTGCTCTTTATTTATTCCCATCTTTTCTTATTTCTTTTCTTCACATTCCCTCTGCTTGCTTTCTGAGGGGGACCTGCATCACCTCGCCCCTGGGGTTTTTGTTTCAAGCCTTTGGTTTCTTTTCTTTGAATCCAGTTCAAGCCTTGCTAACCTTTCTCCATTGATGCAGCCCCACCAGGGTGGGAACTGGAGCAGGATCTGCCTCATTTTCTGTGGCCAAAGACAGCTGGGGAGGGATGGCTGCATAGGAAGGGCAGGTGGATGGATCCCACCACAAACCCCACCGTGCTGGCCAGAAACCCCTCTCTCTTCTCACTGATATGGAGAAAGTGGAATTTCACCGAGAATGCAGCAACTTCCCAACTGATCTCTGATACAAAGGCACATTCACACACTACAGAGCAGCCACAAGCTGCTCCAGGAGAGCAGGAGAGCCTGCCTTAAACTTCCTCACATTTCCCTTGAGTGAAAGCCTCTTGGAAAAGGAGCCATCACTTTATAAAATACTTTCCTCAATCAACAAAATAAGTCCAAAAGCAAAACAAGCGCACTGTAACAACACCCCCAACCCACAACCCTTTCCCTTGCACCTCAGGGATGGTTTTAAGGTGAAGGGTGAGGGCAGGCTCAGTGTCCCCACCCACAGTGAGCTCTTCTCATGGGAGGGGGTGCAGGTTTCCCTCAGGGCTGTCAGAGTCTAGAATCTGCAGGGCAACCGGGAATCATGGAATGGTTTAGGTGGGAGGGAACCCTTCAAGCTCATCTAGTCCAACTGAACTGAGTGATTTTCACTTCGGCTTTGAGGGACAGGTGGGCCATCAGGAAAATAGGGAAAAGCCCCTTCCCAGGAGCCAGAGGGGTTATTTGCTGTTGGTGAAGCAGCAAGTGATGGCATAAAAGCCCACGAGGCTCTAAGTTAACCACTTTCTTCTCCAGAGCAGGATTTGAGTGATAGAGGGACGGACATGAGAGCAGGGAAAAGAAGAATATTTCCTGGGGGCTGAGCAGGTGACCATGATCCATCCTGCACCCTACAAGAGCTGGGTTGGGAGCCTTGGAAAAGGACAGTGGGGCTGCACAGATAAAAACCATCATAGAGTTGAGACACAAAGGTGCAGATTGAGACTGCCCAGCCACCCCTCTGCTGCCAATTCCCTCACTTTGCAACCTCGGGAATTCTCTTTTTGTGGGTTTGTGTTGTAGCTGCCACCTCTGCTCCCTGCTCCTGCATGCTCCCATCACATCCTGCCCCAGCTCAGCTCCAGTGCCCCTGTTCCTGCTCCCTTTCATCTCGGCTTGGGGAGGATGGACAATGGAGCAGTGAGGACAACAGGGGAGCAGAAACTCCTTGTGGAGAGTCAGAGCAGGCAGAGAGGAGCTCAGCACCCAAATTAGCAGGAAGCTCTGATGGTTTGTGTCTCCCCACAAAAGCACCAGTGGGAAGGAGGCTCTGGCAAAGCCCCTCATCATGAAAGGGAAGAAAGAGAACAAGGAATTACGTTTACATTCTTTTTCCCCCTACAGATGCTGTGGCTTTCTGGGTGTACCACAAACTCAGACCCAGAGCATCCATGTCCTGCCAGGTGCCATGGGCTGGAGCACCCCTGGGCTGGGCAGTGCCTTAGAGATGATCCATCCTCACCTCTGGGAGGCCCTTCCCCCATCAGGACCTCATTACCACAGGCTAATTACTCACTGACAGAACAACCCTGCTCACACAATCCATCCTCTGTAAGGAGAAGGGGTCCTGCAACAGGAACCTGGGCCAGCAGCACCTTCATAGAAATCCCCAGCTCGTCACAGGGACACAGAATTTGTCTGTCAAAAATCCCTGAAGGATTGGGGAATGGATGACTGCAGGTTGGACAGGGCTTGGAGCACCCTGGGATAGTGGAAAGTGTCCCTGCCCAGTGGAACTGGATGGGATTTAAGGTTCCTTTCCAACCCAAACCACTCTGGGACTCCAAGAAGATGGATTTCAAAGCACTCCAGTTTCTCATTCCCAGGCCTTGGGATGCAGGTTTCACCATTTTACTGAAGGAAAACCAGAGTCTGAGCTCACTGAATTTAGGGAGTAAAACAGCACCCGGGAGGTGACAATGGGGCCCTACAGACACCAGTGTCCCCAGGGGGCCCTGCCACAAGTGACTGAGCTCATTTTCCTGGCTTCAAACTGCAGGTTTATTCTCTCCTTGTTTATCCTTGCACAGGGATGGGGAGCAGGTCACACTGCTGACCCTCCCCAGGCTTCTCAGCTCCCAAAGCCCAATTCCCAGGCTCAGATGACACCAGCAACCAAGGCAGTACCTTCAGAGGTAATTAAGCACCTGATCAATTTGGGGCCTCTGTTACTAGCTGGACATATAAATCACATTTATCCCCTTTTTCCAGCAGGCAGCAGAGTAGGATTGAGCTGGGACAGAGCCCTGGCCAGCCTTTCCCATCCTGCAGGTTTGTTTTGGACACTCACAGGACTCCCGCTGAAGCATCCTGAGCTCAGGGCGGCACTCTGCACTTGAGGAATAGAAACGTCAAAGCAATTAAGGCTGAAGAGTTTCTTTTTCTCTCTATCCACTCCAATCCTGTGAATTCCCTCCAGTGTGCACAAAACATCTCCCATTTTAACACTCATCCAAGTGTTTTCCCTGAACCATGGTCAGGGGATGAGGCAACATTCCCCTTTCTGCAGAGGAACTCCTGGGATGTGCCTGGAAACCCTCCCGTCCCACTGGACACACCTCAGACAGTGGGGAAAAGCCAGATTACTGAGCCCCAAAGCTCTGAACAAGAGTCACAGGGCCCGAGGCCACCAACCGGCCCCCTACCAGCCCTGACCATGCTGGAACCCCCGTAGAGTCCCAATTCCTGAGTGTTTCTGCTCTACCTGTGAGAAAAAGCTGTCACTGCCCTGCTGGTCCCACGCCTCCTCCTGCCCTGCTCCGTCAAGGTCAGTGGTGGATGTTTCCTGCAGAGCAAAACCCACTGTGGGCACTTCCCGGGATCCCAGCCCTGGAGGGCAGCTCCGTGTCCCTGTGGAAAGTGGCAGGAGCTGGACAAGGGCACAGCTCACCTCATCTTCCTGTGGCCTCTCCATCTTCCTTGGCCCAGCTGCTGTGGTCACAGCAAATCCCCCCAGCCCCTCCTCTTGTCCTGAGCAGCCTCCTGAGACCGAGTCCTGGGGAAATAAATGCAATCCCTTCCTTTCAGTGATCCATCCGAGACTGAAACCCCAAGGAAAACATGCAAGATAAGGACATTCCTCCCAAGGCCTCTGCAAGCAGCAATAAACCCTTCAGCTGCCTCCCAAACTGATCTTTCTCTGAGGCCACAGAGTGGGTTCAAGAGCTGTGCCCTGTTCCTAGGACAAGGCATTTTCACTCCTCTTTCCCACCAGGAGGCTGCTGGGGGCACAAATACCTCAGGCTGGGCTATCTGGTGCCAGCAGGACCATCAGCTCCCTGACTGCCAGGTTTATAAAAACACAGCAGCCTCATTTCTTGAAACAGGAAAGGCAGAGAGAGCAGGAGAGCT
>VWZT01014167.1:27031-80636 GCA_013397055.1 Pachycephala philippinensis
TTAACCTCCATCAGTTCAAAATGAGCTGTTTCTTTATAAATTTTGTGGCATTCTTGGTTTGGTTTTGTACTCCACCTCTCTCCCTGGCTCAGGGACGTGACATTTCCATAATACACTGGGTTCCACTGAAATTGAGATAATTCCTTGGCTGTGGCCTTTTGGAAGGCAGGAGAAAGGACCAGCTTTCCTCCATCTCTGTATCTGTGTGCCCTCTCTTCCCTCAGACAACCCCAGAGCTGTGCCAGCCCAGGAGGAAAGGGCAGGAGCTGTGGCAGGCACATGCTGCTGCACTTTCATTATCACAGTCACAACATGCTGCCAAGCTGGGCAAGTATTTTTAGACTGGGAAAGAAAAAACCCGGGCATTTATCAGAGAATTATTAATACAAAAGCAACACTAATATTAGCAGTGTTCTCTTTTCCCTATACTTATTCAGATTGGGGTTGTTTTTTTCCCTTCTCCAGCTTTTCTAGACAAGGAAATTGGTGCTTATTCACCACTGAGGGGTCTTGGACAAAGAGGGCAAGACAGGGGAGCAGGGATGGGGGGCTCCAGGACTTAAGGGGGTACAGGGATGTCTTTAAAAGGACCACTTGGACTCCTGCCATGGATGGCAAAAGCTCTCACACCCCACAGGCTCCCACAGGGACCCTGGCACGAGCGCAGTGTGACACAAACACTGAGGATCCATGGGCCAAGTTCTCCCATCCTCTGGAATGTCCTTGCTTTGAGGGGACTTGCTGACAGGTAGGTGGTCAAGGCAGTTCATCTGGGTAAGATTGGCATAGATAAACTGGATTAAACCCCCATGTGGACACAGCTAAAAGCAGGTTTTGTTTATTTTAGCTCTGAAGGAAATAACTAAAGGCCACTTTTGTTCTGACCAAGAGCAGCCGTGCCAGCGTAGTTTAAGTGATCCACCTTCAATCCATGCTCTTTGTTAATTTGGACTAATTTTCACCCAAGTATACCTGATCAAACAAACCTGAAGCAGGACTGAGGGCCCTCCTGAGCTGGCTCCAGCCAAAACAGATCCAACACCAACCAGCAATGGGATCAGGCAAGCTGGGAACAATTCCAGCTCCTTCTGCAATGACATTGAACTGCCTCAGTCCTTGGGGGTGAGCTGAGGCCACAGCAGAGCCCAGCTGGTAAAACAATCCCAGGATCACAGCCTGGAGCCTCTGGAGGTCTGTGCTGGAGCAGGGTCACCCCATGGCACAGGAGGGAGCCCGGGGGGCTTGGACACCTCCAGAGGAGGAGACTCCACAGCCCCCTGGGCAGCTCTTGCAGGGCTCTGCCATCCTCCAAGTCGTTCCTTGCAGCACACAGGGTCCGGTCCCCTCATCATCCTCACAGCTCTGGATTCCTGCTGGATTTGCTCCTGGGTTTAGTGCCCAGGCCACCCTGGGGCTTTCAGCCTGGTTTTCTCCCAGAGCCATTTCTGGCTTGGCTGTGCACGAGGTTCTTTAACAGGAGCCCAGGGGAGAAGGGGGAGGGAAGGAGGGATTTCGCTTCTCCAGAGAAAGCTGCTGCTGTCAATGAGCAAAATAAAATACCCTGGAGAGACAGGGCCTGCCAAGAGCCTGAGCCCCGGGAATTGTGACCGGGATGGAGTCAGAGGCTGACACAGGAGAAGTGAAAGGGCTGAACAGACACTGAAAGCAGTGAATGAAGAGCAAAGGTGCCCAGGACGGGCTCTGCACACGAGGCAGGAACAGCAGCTCCTTGTCAGCCTCGGGCTGAGAAGAGCAGCTCCAGACCAGGTGGGTGATATTTATCCCACATCCCCATTTTCCACGGACGAGCTGATTTCCACAGGCCTGCTCCCAGGACAGCAGCGACAGCAAATACTGGAGATATTACACAGCAATTCACTGAGCTGGAAAAAGACATTTTGGAGGGGGTTTTATCAAGATAAGATAAGCAGCAGCTCGGCTGCAGAGACAGAGACTCATCAGAACGTATGATCTGCTTGGCCCTTTCGAGCTGATTTATGTTCGGGGAGAGAACAAATACAAACACATATAAATACCTGAGAGAGATTCTGTCCTCTGCAAGGGAAAACACACCTACAAACACTGGTGGTCACGAGCTTTAGGCTTCAGTGCATTCCCTTGTATCAAGGCCACACCTTGGCCAGACCCAGGAGTTCATGGGAGGGCATCATTTTGGAGGAGAGAAGGCCCGAGGACAATGAAGCTCTGACAAGTTTCATGGAAATAGCAGCCAGGCAGAGGGGAAGAACCCACAGCAGCAGCCCTGTGGCAGGAAAGGCTCTCACAGCAGGCAGATGTCAGCAGGCTGCAGAGCCCCTGCTCAGGGCAGAGCCCCCAGGACCCCGGGGCTGACAGGAGTTCCTTGGTCCATTGCATCCCACAGAGCATCTGCCTCGTCCCTTCCTTTGTCCCTTTGCACAGAAACCACAGGGGGGTTCCTAAAACTCACAGACCTGAGGGTGGCTCAATACTCAAAGCTCAGACTCCTCTCTGGCACCACAGGACATGGCTCTGGCCCAGTCTGGCACAGGAGTATAAAGGTCCTGTCCCCGTGGAGAACCCAAAACCCAGCTGCACTCAGGTTCTAAACAGCAATGAAGTTGGAACCCACACTGGAAACCTGCAGCCGAGGAACTTGTTCAGCTTTTGAAGTGATGTGTTTGCAGTTAAAGGATTTGTTTTTCCCAGCATAAACAAGGCCATGGGTTAAGTGCAGCTGTTCCATCAAATACAAGCAGAGAAAAAAACCAAGGATAAATCAGTGTGTGAGCTAAGAGAATAATTACTTTTACCTCTTTCTGTTCACAAATGGATTGGAGCAACTGAGAGTTTTCCTGGATCTATTTATGATGGGAAATTCGCAAGGCTATTCCTGCAAATAATTAGTTATTGATCTCTAAGTTTGCTTAGGGAAAAGCTCTCCTAAGCAAGTCAATCTATTATTCAAGCCACATTTGTTAAGGGATTTGTGGCACTGGAGCCACATTTTTGGTTTCTTACCGATGAAGCACAACTTCAGGTTTCTCCATGAGTGAGGGAGGTGTTTGAAATCCCATTTTTCAGAATCAATCCTTTTTCCCCCGCTTCTTCTTCCAATAAGTGCTTTTCTCCAGTATTTGCTTAAAAGGTTTTGAATATTTCTTGGCAAAAAATTACAGTTATTTTATTGATACTCTAGGAGCATTTTCCCAGCATATAGATGTTCTAACAGCATTAAGTGAATCCTGGAATTTCTCCTGACCCTGCAGGGCACACAGCTGAGGACAGAGTTCTCATGTCTGCTCAGCTTCCTGCTTCTTCTCATGACGGAACAGCTCTGATCATCAGAACACCACCCAACATGCTTTTTGTTACAAACCCACACAGACTGTACACAAACACGCCACACAATCTTTTCCCAGTGTCAGGACCTGGCACGTGGCTGGGATTCCTCAAACCAATGTAAATAAAAACCCCATCTGATCCTCTCAAGGGCAGGGGCTTCTCTCAGGGAGTGCTGAGCCCTTACCATAAACTTTCCTTCGGTGCCTTTTCCCAGAGCTGGGGGAATCAGCACTTTTCTCCTACCCCCATTTGCTAGAAGCATTTATTGCCCTCTGATTTGCGTTCCAGTTGGATTCAACCACCCCCAGAAAAGCAGAGTAGACTTTCACTCTGCAGCAATTAGAGGCAAAACCTGAGCAAATTAACTCTCAGCCTTCAACTCTCCTGTTTCATGCTTCCCTGGGCTCTGGCAGAACAGGCTGCCTGTGCCTGATGTTAACAGGGAAAACCCAAGTGTATGGGGGTGAAGTGTTCCCCAAACCTGTGTGACATCTGGGAGTCCCACAGGGCTCTCCCAGGCCAGGCACACACAGGTTGGAGCCACAGAAAGCAGCATAATCCCAAATGCCAGAGGAGTCTGGAAGGATCACATCACAGATCACAGAACATCCTGAGTTGGACTCACAAGGATCATCCAGTCCAATCCCTGTCCCTGCACAGACACCCCAACAACCCCACCCTGGGCATCCCTGGCAGCGCTGTCCAAACGCTCCTGGAGCTCTGGCAGCCTCAGGGCCGTGCCCATTCCCTGGGGAGCCTGGGCAGTGCCCAGCACCCTCTGGGAGAAGAACCTTTCCCTGCTCTCCAGCCTGACCCAACAGTCCTTCCACACCTTTAGGTGAACACTGATTTCAGAGGTCTCCCTAATGCAGCTCTCTCCTCTCTGTCTGGACCATCATGATTTCAAGTGCTCCTCGAGCTCCTTCACATCCCATTTCCCTGCTCATCCCCCATCCGTTCTTCAGCAGTTCTTCCAACTGTGTGCCACAAAGCCCTGTGGAAGTGTTCCTCCATCCTGCTGCACTCACACCAGATGCTGATGTGAAATGTACTTTTTCCAGTTCTCAACCCCAGCCCCAGCAGTGTTTGTTAATGCAAATACCCTGAACTGTCCCTGAGCCTCCTCCTCCCCTCCTCCCACAGCTCAGTGCCATTCCCAGCAGCTTTGGAGTTCATTCTTTCCAACAGGCCATGCAAATCTCTATCACCACACCATGATGGGCTCAACAAAAAACAGCATTTCCAGGGCAAAGGGAGGAAATTTCTGTTTGGGTTCGGTTGGGCTTTCATTTTTTAAAGGCATGTTGTGAAAAAATGAGAGCTACTCTTAGAGATAAATCTGCCTTTGCAAGTTAAACAGGAAAAGTGCATTTCCATACCTTTCCATGCCTCAGAGCCCTCTTTGACAGCTCAGGAGTGTGTAGGAAAACCTGGCCCTAGTCACAGGCTTTGGGTTGGAAGGGACCTCAAAGACCATCTCGTTGTAGCCAAAATCTGTTTTTCATTAACTCAAACAGCATTTCACAAGTGATTTATCCTCACAATAGGATGAGCAGGGCAACTGAACCTCAGAGATTGAAAACCACTGAACTTTAGGGTACTAATGGGACCATATGAACTTTTATCTAATTAGTAACATCCTGTAAGGTGCCTTTACACAGTGTGTCACCAGTGCCATTACAGTGGCCACAGAACAGCCAGAGCACAGTGACACTCAGGGCTCAAGAGTCCCAGGGCAATGCCCGAACTTGCCAGTTCCATCTGCTCTTACAAGAGAAAGGATTTATTTCAGTATCATTGAACGAGAAAGAACAATCCCAAGACTTTGCACAGAGGATTCTGAGTTGCCCACTGCTTCTCACAGCAGCTTTCAAAGAGTCCAGCACCTTTAAAAAGTCCCTGTGAGCTTAAGGACTGTCACAACTCCCCATTAATCTGAGCAGGATAATCAGCCTGGCTGTCAGCAGCACCTGAAGAAGCCGAGAGGTAGAGGCCAGAACTCCCAGGCTGGTCAGTCAGTGGGAACTGGCTGCCACAGCCCTTTAACACCGTGGTTTGCACTTCCCAGCGTCAAAGACTATCCAGAGGAAACCAAGTGATCAGGTTTTGAACACTCCTATTAAGAAACTCTTTAAAAATGAAAAATCAGCAGGCAAAGCACAACTGTGCTGCAAATGTGATGTCAAAGATGAGACCAAATGAGTAAAGAATCCCAGGCTTTGCTTCAGCACCTCCCGGATGCTGTTTGGAGAGGTGACACTTTATAATCTTTAATGCACTTCGAAACCGAGCCCTGCTGAAAACCCTGTGAAATTAAATGGGCTCCTTGCCCTGCAACGAGGGAGGCAGCTGGAGCAGCCACAGTATTACACTGCTCCCTGCCCCAGATGAGCCTGTCACCAGCGAATTCCTCCACCTCCTTTTCTTCTTCCCATATTAATGCCCTTCATCATAATAAGGATTCCTTCCCACTGCCAAAACTCAATTTACACTATTTACTTTAATGACCTCATTTGTCATCTTGGCCTGTGCTGCTGCCTCTGGGACCACAGCCCATCCTGCTGCCAGAAGGTCTCATTTACAGTTTGCTCTTTCATTATTTTTTTTAAAGATTAAATTGCTTCCATTTCGAGGCAAACAGTCTGGGACAGAGAGATACATTCATGCATTTGATCAATGCATTTTAGGGTTATGGACATCCCAGTCCCAGCTGACTCCCATCCACTGCATCATCCACTTGTTTCCATCACCTTTGGCTTTGTTATTCCTTTCAGTCCTTGCAAAATATACTGGTTGGGACATTTGAATATTGCCACAACATTAAGTTGTGGGAGAAATTTTAACTCGTTTTTGGGGGAAGAATCAGAGTGTGATCATTTCCTTCCCCAGTGCATCAGTTTGTTTGTCTATCTAAACGCCATTTTTTATCTCACAGCCTCACTGCTCCAGAGGTACATTCCTTCCTGTTAGATTAGATTTCCTTCTCCAATCCTGACATGCCCAGTGAAATTCAATGGTAATGAAGTCATGTAAATAGGTTAGGGAAGAGCACAATACCTCATGTTCCATTATGGCCCTGTGCAAACAGCCCCACACAGAGCTGGCGGGGGGGGAGTCCCCAAAATCACACACCAAACCCAGCCGAGGCAGCAATGCCCCTCAGAGCAGGGCTGTCTGAGAGGTCACTCCTGCCTGGCTGCGGGGCTGCAATAAAACACTCCCCAGCCTGTTTGCAGCAGCTTTAAAAGGAGATATTAGAGCCCATTTTCCTGTTTAGGAGCAGCTGCTCCATCCCTTTGCCTCCTCCCAGTTCACTGGGACGATGTGTCCTCCCAGTGCAACCTGCACTGGCCCCTGCTCTGCTTCTCCAGTTTGTCTGGGAGCGTTGGCCAGGCATGCTGGACATTTGCTGGAGATCACCTGAAAATCCCAACGTAAAGCTTAACCAGAACAAACAGATTCATTGCCAAGTGCCAAACTTTGAATCATAGTGTCACTCGTTCCTTCACTATTTAAAAATCTTTTTCCCAGATAAACAGAAATCTGTTTTTTAAGCAAAACAATCAGCAGTGAAACTTCCCTCACAAAAAACTTTAAGAACTTGCAGTTATTTCAAAGTTAACAAGCACCTGCCTCATGTTGTTCAGCTCCTGTAACTACAGGACTTCTTCTTTCTCGTTTCCTTCCATCCCAAACATTTGTCTTTGGCCCCAGTAAACACCACCCAAACCCTTTGCAGTGATTTCCAATATGCTGATGCATTTCTTCAGAAGCCTTTTCAGAGAATAAATTGGTCCCAAACTAATAGTCCTTGTTATTTACACAGACACAGCCTTGCTCAGGCTGTCTCCTAAGTAGACTTCAGCAGGAACATAAGAATAACATCTTTTCCAGATAAATTTGAGTCTGATAGAAATGTAAGTATTTTCTGCAGAAAAACATGCTTCAGATTTCTCATCAATATTTATACATGAAGCTAAACCAAGCTTTTTAAGTTGCTTCTAGATAATATATGATGGTAACTTGACAATAACACAATTTTACAGGTTATGTATGATGCATAAAAGCACATAAATATTACTTACTGTCAGAGGATCAGGTTCCTGGTGTGTGGGGAGAAGATGCAAGTTATTCCAGCACAGTCTTCCCTGGATTCCCTCAAGTCTTGCCCTGGATCATCACATGCAGATGAGAGCAGCAGCAAGGCTGGGGGAAAACAAACCAGAATTGACAACATCACACCAGCAAAAGCATCACCAGCGTGGTCTGAAATAATCTGCCAATACAGGAGCAATAAAACAGCATCAAAGCTCTTGGTGGTGCCACAAAGATGCAAACATTTTAGAGACTGTGCATTGGAACTCCGGAAAACAGCTCTTAGACTCAACAACATTTTTTTCTTACTTTCTTTTGTACTCTTTTTACCTTTATCTGGGCTTGTGTCATTACCCTACTCTGTTCACTGTAGCACAGAATGGTGATGCCTGAGGCTGGAAAGGACTCTTCACTACTTCTGTGGGAGCTGCTTTCCAAGGAAACATGGGGGGAATTTAAATAAAAAGGATACATTGGAAACGCCATGGAATTTGCATGTGAAGCAGGGAAGAATTACAATTGTTCTTGGTTTATTGGTAGGGACAGCCACCGAAATAATTCCAGAAGAGCTATAAGCAAAGAGGGAGAGCTTGGAAAGGAGGCAAAGCTGTGATCACTGGATCCCTGAGGTTGGAAAAGCCCTCCCAGCCCATCGAGTCCAGCCTGTGCCCGATGCCCACCTTGTCCCCAGCCCAGAGCCCTGAGTGCTACGTCCAGGCCTTCCCTGGACACCTCCAGGGATGGGGACTCCAAACCCCCCTGGACAGCCCCTTTCCATGAAGAAATTCCTCCCGATCCCCAGGATGGATGTGCCAGGGAAGCCCATCTCCCACAGCCTGGGCCTCGCCATCATCCCCAAACCCAAGGTGGAATCTTCACCCTGTCATCATCACAAATCAGACTTCAAAATTTCCCTGGCCCTCCCTGTCCCAGGAGTTTCTGATCCATTTAGCCAGGGAAGAGCCTCTTCCTGACAGACAGGGACCTCTCATGCCTGCCATCTCCCAACACCTTCTCCAGTGTGCAGAGGAGTGTTTGTAGTCACAGCAGGTAAACGAGCTGTGGACAGGGAACACAACGAATTTAATGGCATGAATTATTTACACACACATTCAGCAAAGCCATCTTGCTACATAGCAGCCCCAGCAGCTGGGATTATTAATTTATAACCCAACTATAGCTACATTAAACAGAACGAGGCTTCCATAAAAACTTAACTGTGGAGCCACGGGAAATATTGCCCAGCACATCCAGGCACTACAACAGGGCTCTCCAGCAAAGCCTCAGCTGGAAATCCATTGCATCTCTTGGGATATGGAAAAGCTTACACTAGGTTCCAGTTTGCATCCAGGCATGTCCTTGTCTGCAGTGCCCATCCAAACAATGCACCTGAAGCAGGATTTGCCTTTAGGGTTCTAAAATAGCCCCAAATTCCTCCCTTTCCAACAGCGGTGCCAACACCCACCTTCCCTAAGGAGCAAAATCCTTAGAGAGGTAACACGGAGCATTCCCTACTCCTGCAATGTCCCCTCTGGGCCTCACTCACCTGATGGGAGCAGGGGAACAGGAACACCCTAAAGGGAGAGCAGCAGAAGCCTTTGGGGGTGGGACAACACAGGATTTGATGAGAAGCTACAGAGCACGAGGAAGAAAGGGAGGGAACCGGAAACACCCGAGCAGAGAGTCCAGGGGAAGGAAATGGGGCACAGAGCACAACTACAGCAGAGTCAGAGTGGGGACTGGGGAATTCAGGGAAACCAGGGAAACAGAGTGGTCCAATTCCCCATGGAACAAGAAATGCGGATAAGTCTGTAAGGAGAAACCTGGTCAGCAGTGGGAAGTCTGCAGGCTGGGAATGGATAAGGAAGTGGGAAGGCTGAGCATGGAAGAACACGAGGAGCTCCACAGCATCACAGGGCAACTTTAACCACAGCCTTTTGATGCCTAAAGAGGCCAACCCAGAAACAGAGACTGGACAGGAGTAAGGGAATAAAGGTGGATATTTATTTGAAAGGCCTTCAGAGGCACACCCTGGGCAGGCCAAAGGCTACACCCAAGATGGGCCCCAAGTCACGAGTTCTTCACACTTTTATAGCTTTGGGCCATTTGCATCTCAACCCAATTTCACCAATTAAACTTTAGCTAATGATGGAATTTCCCCTCAGCTTGCCCCCCTTCTCAAGATGCTGGGTTACACATTTTGGGCCTAGGCCGGGCTGGGTGTCCTTGGAGAGCAGCCTGGAGAGGCTTTGTTCTGTCTGTCTCAGCATGAGAGAGCAGCAGCTCACAGGCTACAGGACACTGCAGAGTTACACATTGGGAATGCAGGATTTGAAAAATTTAAAAGTTAAGACCTAAGGCATCACTTTAATGTGGGGTGTTCATGTGACAGACATCCCCACCGTGTCCTGCAGTCAAACGTAGCCTGCAGCAGCACAGGCTTGTCCCTGGCATTAACCAGGGGCTCCACATTCCTGAATCCTGCTGGTGTGTCTTGTGCCTTCTGCAAAGAAACGGAAGCCACCACTGCAGGCCTGTTCCCAGCACACTGTTCATCCCAGTACACACATTAACAGCTGCACTGCTGCATCCTCAGCTGCTTTTTCACCCCATTGGTGGCTGAGGCAAGAAATTAATCTCCATACAGCAGGAACTCAGTTCCCCTTCATGACTGGAAACCCTCCCTACTGCACTGTGAGCAGCCTGAAAGGATTTCCCACAGCACAGCAACCCTGCTGCTAACTCTGCCCAGGATCTCAGGGCAGGGTGGATTGCCTGTTCCTGGTGACTCTGAGTGTTCCTGTTGTCGGGCAAGGGCTTTGGTGCCCTGAGCACACCAAACAATCTCACTTTGGGGCTGGAGAAAAGGTCCCCAGAGGCACCTCAGATCTGCTGAGCGCTGGGGAGGGAGCACATGCTCAGCCCAGCACTGCAGCTCTTTCTGTGCCTTCCACAGGTACATTCCTGGCACTTCCAGGATGCCTGGGCTTGACCTACTCAAGGGATCACTCTGTGGCACTGCACAGGTCAGTCCTAAACCCCACAGCTCCCTGTTCCTGGGCATGACAAGCATCCTGCTGTGCCAGCACCGAGCCGCCCCCTGTGCCCCTTCCGTAAGTGATGGTTGGGGAACCTCTTTGCTCCCTGCCCTGAACTGGGATGAGGTGAGAGCTTTAACTGCTGCAAGTCCCCAGCAAGGAGCACCTGGTGTCACTGCTGGGATTTCCCGGCTGGCTTGACCTGATGCTCTCAGAGCCCTGCTGGGGTGAGGGGAAGGCTCTGCCCATGGACCAGGACAGGTAGGTGGCAGTCCCAGGGCCTCCCTAAATAAATAATAGTTGAAAAAACAAAACAGTGACTGAAACAACAAGGAAATTATCCATTAGCTGAAAATATTGGAAAGGCAGGAAGGTGCATGATCCCAGCAGGGTGGAAATTCTCCTGTGTTAGGCATTTCAGGCAGCATAAAAAGCAGGTTTGTACTGAATTTGGGAGGGGAGCGAAGAGAGAGGGGCTTCCAGGTCTGTAGAGAATCCAGTGGGACAAGCAGGAGGCAAAGCCTTGGAAAGGTGCTGCCCTTGTGGTGCCAGAGGGGAGGAGAAACCCCCAAAGCCACCTCGATGCCAGTCCTGCCAAACAGGAGCAGGACCCACCCTGCCACCAGCACCTCTCTCCAGAAGTGCTGCAGTTTCCAGCAGAGTTTTCCTGCCTGCACAAGCAGGGGATTTGCACACCCTGGGAGCTCCGTGCCTCAGGTTCCCCCTCACAGATGGGTCATGGAGGGCCAGTGGGCCCTAAGCAGGTCTAAGGGCCAGGTGGGCAATACCTCACTGACTCTTTGGGCTGGACTCTTGTTTCTGTAGCCAGTGAGGAATTATTGCTTTTTGTGTTATCACAGCCCTACCAGCAGCTGAGGAGGAGGCCAGAGAGTTTAACAGAGGGCTCATAAAAAGTTCTCAGACCCAGCAAGTTTCCATACAAACCTGTTTTTAATATTTACCCCATTACCTGCCTGCTCTGTGCTTCGGGTTCTCCCTCTGCACAAGTGGAAAGTGGCACCAGGCACCCATGGAATGCTTTGGAACACTGACGCCTTAGGTCTTAACTTTTATATTTTTCAAATCCTGCATTCCCAGTGTGTAACTCTGCAGTGTCCTGTAGCCTGGGAGCTGCTGCTCTCTCATGCTGAGACAGACAGAACAAAGCCTCTCCAGGCTGCTCTCCAAGGACACCCAGCCCGGCCTAGGCCCAAAATGTGTAACCCAGCATCTTGAGAAGGGGGGCAAGCTGAGGGGAAATTCCATCATTAGCTAAAGTTTAATTGGTGAAATTGGGTTGAGATGCAAATGGACCAAAGCTATAAAAGTGTGAAGAACTCGTGACTTGGGGTCCATCTTGGGTGTAGCCTTTGGCCTGCCCAGGGTGTGCCTCTGAAGGCCTTTCAAATAAATATCCACCTTTATTCCCTTCCTCCTGTCCAGTCTCTGTTTCTAGGTTGGCCTCTTTAGGCATCAGCACAAACCCCTGAAAGGCCAGCTACAGGCTGTGCTGTGACCAAGGAGTGCAGCCTTTAGGGGGGCAGGGGCTAAAGGAGCTTTGGCAAGAACCCCAGGGGCAGAGCAGGATGGAGCTGGGTGAGACTGTCCATATCTCGGTACTCAGCAAAGCAAAAAGCACCTCCTGACAAAGACACAGCTTGGTCATTGCCTGGTGCACTCGTCCTTCCCACCAACACTGGCAGCACAGCCAGATCCCGGCACAGCAAAAACCCCCAAACAGCCATGCCAAGTGCACAAATCCCATCTCAAGAAAGGTACCAGCACTAAGGGCAGTAATTACACACAGGCTGAGGCCCTCAGAAAGAAGCCAGCTTGTTTTTTTCCACATACCCAGTAAAGGCAGCACACAAACCCCTTCCAGCTTTGCTCCCCTCCCGCTCCTCCGTGGCTGCTCCTTTTCCCAAGGGAAGGGGGGCAGGTGGCAACACGGAGCCTGAAGCTGGCCCTGCCAAGCTCTAAGCAGCAGAGAAGTCAAGGAGAGGCCCCCCATGTCCATCAGGAGATTTCAGCCCCTCAAGCCAAACCAAAGCTGTTTTCTTCCCAGAGCAAAACTTAGTTCAACCCACACTTTTCACCACAAATACAAAAGAGGGACCCCAGTAACCTCTGCCCTCTCAGCAGCTGGAGGGAGTCCTTCTGAGGGGAGGTACCTGGGAGCAAAACCACATTGTTCCCACTCGGTGACTCTGGTTTTTGGGGGTTAGAGCTGAAATCCACCCAAAATAATCCAGTGGGGTTTACGAGGACTTTGGAAAATGTTGACTTAATTCATAGCATCTCAAAACCAAGCAAGCTTTTACATGTTTCCACTCTGTCCACAAAAATGTGTGTTGAGGATTCCCATTTGCTCTCTTTTTCTTCTTTTTTTCCCTTTTGCAGAGTGCCTGGGGAAGAAACAAGCAGATTTTATTTTCAAGTTCTTGTTCAAGACTGTATTGAAAACTCAGGGTTTATTTTTTCATGAAAACGTCCACTTAGGAACAAGGCAATTCTCTTCTCTTTTGGGAAGAAATGGTTTCATTAAAAAACAATAAAAAGGTAAAATGGTACTTTCTAATGAGAAGCTGGAGCCTCTTCTCGAGTTATTAAGTAGCAGCCCAAACCAGACAAACACACTTTGTTATCCTCCCCAGTGTCCACACTTGCAGCAGGGAAAATTCCTGCCAGTACTTTGGAGTTACCACCAGAACTTCAATTAGGGAAAGATAAAAATCTGTCTGGCACACAATCTGTATTTGTGATTTACAGTCAGGCTTTGGAGGTTTAGCCCAGGTCAAAGCCCAGCTCTGCCTTACTCAGCAGAGGACGTGAGCTGTGGTCCTGCCTTTGTGATTCCAGCAGGGCTGCGGAAGGAGGGAGGGAGCTGCATGGGGAATTATCTCGGTTTTGGAGACAAATTTCAGGAGAAACCCTGGAATAAGCGTTCAGAGTGTTTCTGTCTCACAGCAGCTCTCCGAGGGCAGAGGTTTTGTCCAGATGATGCTGTAGGTAAAGCACTCACCATCCCATAACTCAGGAATTCCCAGAAAGGCTCACCTGTCACAGCCAGGTCCCAGTGTCCCCGGAGTACAGGGCTGGCAGCAGCAGGACACAGCCACACCCCAGGGCCTGGGCACAGAGCAGCGGGAGCATTTCTGGCCAAAGCCAAGGTGGGACGGGGCAGGGTACATGTCAGGAGGTGGTGCTGCCTCAGCTGTGGGGCTGCACTGGGTGACACCTCCTGGGGACAGGGCTGGCTGTCCCTGCGTGTCCCCAGCTGGGAACAGTTTGGAGCAGGTCCCTAATGCAGCACTGCCACGTGCGTCCCTGTGGCCTCAGAGGTGCCTGGGATGGCAGCACGAGGGAGGTGACCCTGGTGCCACTGAGCAGGACTATCTGCAATCCACAGGTCTGTTCTTTGCTGCTGGAGCTTCAGCCAGGCCCTCGCTGGCTGGGGCTGGCACGAAGCCCCTCAGCAGAGAGTTGTGCCACCAGCACTGTATTTATAACCTGGTATCAGTGCGCTCCACCCAGGCCTGAAATCCCTTTCTATTCTGAGCAAGAGGAGAAGGACAGAGGTCCTGCCCCAGAGAATGCTCAATTTAAGCAGCCTGCAGGCAGGGACAAAGACTTTGGAGTGAGGTGGACACACAGATATGATCCGATAACTGAATACCTGCTTGCTCCCTCCGCTGCTGACCAAAAAAGTGTTTCTATAAATTTGCAAGTCCAGAAATTCTGTTCAGAGCCACAGAATGGGTCTGTCCCTAAAGTATTCAAGGCCTGTAAGCTTTAATCAGCCATCCCCTCACCCTGTGGTCTGTCAGCACAGGGGCCCTGCTGCTTGGGCAGCTTCAGAACTGCTGGGCTCCCTCCCTAGTGACTGAAGTTCTCCCAGCACCTCATTACCACCTCTCCCAGCTGCCTGGCCCACATCAAAGGGGTTTCCTGAGGCTTTGACAACTATCCCCCTGCTTCCAGCAGAAAGCTGTTGTAAGCTTTTTTGGGGAAGGACTGATTTAAGGGAGCTGAAATAGGGTTTACCCAAAGAGGAAGAAGCTGCAGTTTTGCATCCCACCACGCACAGTGGAGGATGATCCCTGCAGTCAGTGGGGAAGAGAATCATGGAATCCCAGAGTGTTTTGGGTTGGAAGGGCCCTTAAAGCCCATCCCATTCCACCCCTGCCATGGCAAAGACACCTTTCACTCTCCCAGGCTGCTCCAAGCCCCGTCCACCCTGGCGTTGGGCACTTCAGGGATTCAGGGGCAGCCACAGCTGCTCTGGGTCCCTCATCCTGTGTGAGCACTGGGAGCTCCAGTGCTGCTGCTGGAAAGCCCTGGAGGTTCAGGCTTTGCTGTGGACTGATAACACAATTATTTATCTTGAGTGGATGGAAGTGCAATCAAGACAGAGCCTTTCAAAGCATCTTGAGACAGGGAAATTGAGCTCCCAGACCCAAACAGGTCTTGCTAAGCAGTACAAGGGTGACTGTACAGACCTGCCTGCTCTGTGGCAGATTTTCATCACTGCTATTCATCCTGGAGCAGAAATCTTAAAGGGAATAAGTGAGCCCTTCTATCCCAGCACTGAAAATGCCTTTAGGCATCACATCCAGGGTGATTTGCCTTGCTGGAATGTTCTGTGCCTGTCATGGGCCTTGTGACAGTCCCTGTGTGCCCTGTGGAGCAGGGGGATGGGGTGGACAAGTACATGAAGTGCTGGAGCCTGTGAGCTCGCCCAGCACATCCAAGCACAGGCACAGCCCAAAGAGCAGGAGCCAGGGAGCCGTGCCCCTCACGCCCACGGAGCTGGGCCCCTCACACCCACGGAGCCGTGCCCCTCACGCCCACGGAGCTGGGCCCCTCACACCCACGGAGCCGGGCCCCTCACGCCCACGGAGCCGGGCCCCTCACACCCACGTGGGAATGGTCATTCCCAAAGAGCAGGAGCCAGGGAGCTGTGCCCCTCACACCCACGTGGGAATGGTCATTCCCAGGGAACGCTGCTGGGCAAAGCCAGGAGGGCTGAGCTGCCTCTGTCTGACTCCTGCTGAGCCCTGCTTCAGGCAGCTTTTCAGGGCAAATAATTAAAGATGGGCTCCAAATCCATAAATCCATCCATAAATCAAAGAGAGAAAGACCTTGGATATGGGAACAAAAGGAAGAAAAAAGGACTTTAAAGTCTGCCCTGTGCTGTACAGTGCTCAGACAGGTTCTTTGCAGGAACAATTGTGTTCAGGAACAGCCTGCTGAGACTCTGTGAGCTCCCTGGGGACCCAGGTGGGGGAGGCTTTGAATCTCTGGGTGCTTTTGTGGCTCTGAGTGCTTTGCTCTGCTCTTAAATTGCAGCCCTTCTTTCCTGCACGGCCTGCCAGGGAAAAGCAGAGGCTGGGAGTTCCCCAGGGAAGGGCTGCCGAGCCGAGGAGATGTGACAAGCTCTGACAAAATACCACGGGAGAGCAGTGGGGAAATTCTCCTCCACAGTCCACGGCCACGAGGAGAAAATGAGCCAAGAACAGATCTCCAGCAATGACCCCTCTCGAGCATTAACATTTCATCAGCATCAGTGAGGTCACAGAAGAGCTGAGAGGGAGATTTCCCATCCCACACCAAAGGAGAAACCGAGGCACCAGAGGGGGAAGGTCCGTATGGATGGAAATCCTTCCCAACAAACACCCCAAGGGACACTCTCCTGCCAGGAAGCCGAGCTGTGCTGGTTTATGAGTGGCATCTTTCTGCTGCTTTCCAGCCCCACGCCCCAGCTGCCTGCTGGGTTGGGCTCCAAAGGCGATGCCCAAAGCAAGGAAAGCCCCTGGCTTCGCAGGAAACCTCCAGTGAAATGGGGCTGGCCAGGGCTCCAAACAGCCCTGGAATCCATCACTTCTCAACCAGGGAGGTTTCTTGCTTTGAGGAGGCCAGACAGGTGCTTTTGCAAGCTTTAGACCAAATTATCTCCCCAGGCTTGTCAGAGCTCCTCAGTGAGGATTTTCAGGCTGAAAAGGAGGGTGAGGAAGGTCTGTGGAGTCCTTAAACCACATGAGGCTCTGCTCTGGAGAAGAGAGAGTGAGCCTGAGTGCCCCAGGAACAGGCTCTGGCAGGAGATTGGAGAGCTCTGCCCTTGGCTGCTGCTGAGAGTGAGGCTCTTGTTTGCTGGTTTTTTTCCCCCAAACCTCTTAACCTGCTCTCAAACACTGCAGAGCTGGGGGCCTTTTGTTAACTATTTCCTGCTCCGGTTTCCATGGAAAACAGAAAGTCACATGCACCATCTCCCAAGAGATGACAGAAATGCCTCTGGCCTAACAATCCCTTTAACAAATGAGGCCAAAGAGAAAAACCATCAAGAAGCAAACCAGGGATTTCAAGTCCATCTCCTCAAGTGCCACAAACCCTCAGTATTTTAGAATAATCAAGTGCTAAAAAATTCCCAAGCTGTTTAGGTAAGTCCACACTGAGGCATTCTTTCCCCCCAAAAGGGCAAAAAGGAGGCATTAAGCCTGTATATTGCTAAAATGCTGGGGGGAAGTGTAATATATTGTGATTTAATGCATTTGATCTTGTTTTTCCCTTCTAATTCTCACTATTTCTAAGCTTTAAGGCAAGGTCCCATCTGTCACACCAGTCCCTGTCTTTCCTGAAGTTTCAGCTCATTTCCCCAGGGCTCCTCCTGGCTCCTGGAACATGATCCACCAGCAGGACACCAGGCAGCACCCGAAGTCCTCTGAGTGAGAGGCTCAGTGCCCAAAGCCCAAAGAAGAGGGTGCCTGATTTGGGCTCTTTGCAGGGCTGTTTGAAGCCTGATGTTGGCACCTTTGAGTCTCAGCTCCTGTGAGATCTGTAAGAAACCCCTGAGTTTATCTGTCTGCTCACCCTAAGATGGCACAGAATGGAAATTCAAGTACCAGTGATGTTTGCAAACCAGCATGTGTTTCTTTTTTCTGCAGGCACTCACACGAGGCCTCCTCATTCACTTTTAGGCTAAAACCAGCTCTTGTTCCAGTGGCTTCAGCTGAGCAGCATTTGCCCCATGACACCTAAAGAACAGGGGTCAGCTGAGGTTCAAGGTCCCAGAAGGAGGAGGAATGTGAAGAAGACCCCAAGTTGTGAGCAGCTGAGGGTGAGAGAGGCCCTGTGAGGAGCGAGAGCTCCTGTTAATCTGTGCAGCAGCAGAGTGGTGCGTGGGGCTGCTCTGGGGGCAGATTCCATGGAGTCTGTCTGGATCTAAAGTGGAATTCTTAATGAAACAAAAGTGCAGTGCTCTAAATATAGATGCTCTATTAATGCCTTTAAAAGCCATGGAGTGGCTGAAATCTCACTCAGAGTGGTTGCTCCCATCAGGCCAAACCTGAAATCCTGGAGCCAGTGGGAAAACCTCACAGGTTTGAGTGCTGAGCTCCCCTTTGCTGTCCCTCCGCATCCTTGGGGCCCTTCCAGTGGTTGCTGTGTGCTCCTAAGTGTCACAAGCCACAGCTGTTAACACCTGTAATTCCATTTCATGCTTTAGCCTTTCTGACAGCAGAGCAGCAAGGCTGGAGCTGGAGTTGAGCGAGACAGCAAATAAACAGCAACGCAAAGAGATACCTATCTTTCAATATCAGATCTGTTAGTCTAATACCCTCTGTTTGTGTTGCTAAACAGCTTCTGTCTTGCACTCCAGCTGCAGCCACATCAGACGGGCCGTAAATCATGGAATAATATAGGCAAGAACTGGGACTTGTCTGGTGAATCACTTTGTGCTCGTAATGTGCTGATCTCTGTGGGATGGGGATGGATGAGATCCCTGGGTTGAAGGCAGTGCTGTGCTATGACAGTTGTACCTGAGGGATGTTCACAGCAAACCCACGCTGCAATTTATTGTTTAGTCAGAAAAATTCCCCTTGATTTATAAATATTTCACATGAGAAGAACATCCATGCTAAATCCAAGCACACAGACAAGCTTCCCAGTGCCCAGGGATGATCAGAGAGGCTCGGCTGCGTGGATGCTGGGGGCTCCAGAGGGACTCCAGAGCTGCAACTCCCCCACAATGAAGCCCATTAAAACAAACGGGAGTGCAGTTCACGCTTTTCCATGGGATCAGTGCTCGGTGTTAACCTACCCTGTAATCCCCATTCCAGCTGAGACGTGAGGTGACGATCCGGGGTTAAAAACTGCTCTCGGCTGTTGTGTACAGAATCAGGAGAGGTGCAGCCCTTTCAGCGTTAAAGAACAAATTACCAGCTCACCTGTCCTGCCCAACTCCCTCCTCTCTCAGAAGGTCAGGAAGCTCAGGCTGCCGCGTTAACAAAACGAGCCCAGCTCCCATCGCTCGCTCCCGGCCGGGTTTATCTGTTCCAGACACCTTTTGTTGCCAACAGCCCCGTTCTATTTTTACGGAGCAAATGCTTTCGCGGCTCCGCTTCCCTGTGCTGCCCACTTGATGTGTTGTTCACACCTCGTTTACTCTTCACACCCCTCAAGGCCCTGGCGGATCGGCGTGAAAGGATCCCTCCCCTGGACAGTCCCGGCTCCGATAGGAACGGAAAACAAATCTGAACCAGAGCTGCTGTCAGCACTTGTGGCTCTGGGGAGACAGCAGGGAAAAGGGCGAGGGAGGGGATCTCCACTCCTTCAGCTGCTGTCCCGATTATCCCTTCTCTCCTTGTAACCAGTTTGGAGTGGGAGCCGTCAGGAAGAGCATCCTCTCAGCCAGGGCCTGAATTGCTGCATCCAGGCTGGGACTTCCCTGCAGTTTTCCATGTGGGAGCACAACCTTCCAGCAAGGGGTCCAACACGCTCACTGACAAATGCCCAACAACTGAGGAAGTTTAAGACTCACAGTCCCAAACGAATAATTTAATTATTGAACAAACTTTCCAGAGGTGCTAAAAATTCCCTGTGTAATCACTGGGATCACGGGGCCCAGGCTAGGCCAGCTCATCCCAGAGTCTTTAGGGTTGCCATGCAGGAAACACATCCCTGTCCTTCACCACTTCTTAAGGCTTCAGCGAGATGTGCTCAAAGCGTGGCTACTAAACCAAGTGTCGTCTTGGAAATATTCCCAAAACATCCATCTCAGTGACAATTAGGTAAGAAATATGAATCCCTTGTTATCAGTTCAGAGTTTTTCCAGTAACTTTCTACTTAATCTTTGGAATGTGCACTATTCAAAGACGGAGGGACACAAATTTAATTGGGATGGGAACAAATGCAAGGCCCAGTATAATTTGACTTTAAGGAATGACCCCAGTATTTAAAACCTATCAGTTTTGCCCTCCCCCCTCAGTTATTAATAGCATAGGTGCAAAAGCAATCAGCCACTTCTCTTGGGGTGACCCAAAGCTGCTGGGGTTGTGTGGGGCTCTGGAAGGGTATCTGGGCACCTGCAGGTCAGAACATTGTGTGCAGATGCTCTGCTGAATGTAGCCTGGCTGTGAGCTCCCACTCTAAGAATAAACACTTCCTAAAAATAAATCTGTGCTTTCCTGGCTTTCTTCCTTCCTTTGTTTTCTTTCTCCATTTTCTTTCTCTCTTTCCTTCTGCCCACCTATCCAGCAATCTTCTCATCTGTGCTTTGTGCAGATCAAACATTCCAAAAATCCTCTTTCCAGCCTTCCAGCGCACAAGGAAAACTACAGCACTTTTAAGTTCACTTTCTAAAATCACTGGTATGAAAATAAACCACTTTGCAGCCAGGGCTGTGTTTTACAATCATTTACAAAGCCTGTAATTCCATCCTCGTAACCATCAGCAGACTGTGTACAGAGTGAATCACTGAATTGATTTGGATGAGGAAAAGGCAGCTTTTCCATGTCAGAATTACAGCAGGAAGGATTTAGAACTTATTTTCAACTTAAAAAACAAATGAAATGGTTCAGAGGCTACAGGATATTCACGGGCAGATGATGGACAACTACTACAATAACACAAAGTTCAACATCGTACAGCCCTTTCCTTGTTGTCACTTCCAGTAAGGTGTCCCTCCGTCCCTCAGTCTCCCTAAAAAGAACAGCAATATTGGCACAAAAGGCATGAGAAATTTGTAAGACTTTCATTTCTTGCACCCCCACTTCCCATTCTTCCTAAGGGAAAGTTCCAAGTCCAAGGGAAAGTTACCAATCCCCCACACGTCACAAATAAGGGGGTTTGGTTTTTCCTCTGTCATGGTGACCAGGGCCAAAATCTTCATCTGTGACTGAGTGGTCATTTTGGAAGTCCAGCTGGATCTGCCTCAAGGGAACCTGCTTTTCCCAAGCCATCCATGCTGGATCTCAGTCACAATTATTGAGCTCATTTTGTGCTCAGCCTCTCCTCTCCCTCATGCAGAGAAACATCAGTTTAAGTGTTGTCATCCCAGCTTCTCTCTTCCCACAATCCAGCACTTTCACATCAGCAGGGATGGGGGAAGCCCTCCCCACATGTATTATTTCATTGTGTGTTTCCAACCAGGCTACATTTTTCATGGTCTTTATTTGGATCAATCACGTTAAAAGCTGATGTAGCATTATTTAATCTTTGACAGGGGGAGAATTAAGATACAGGTTTATTCACTTACAGAAAATGTCAGACTAGAATTAGATGATCACTTAAGGGATTGAACTTAACTACTAGGAGAGCTGCTTTTTCAAGCAGAAAAGGTTAACATTCTTGCCTTGTTTTTCACCTGGGTTCTAGTGGCATGAAAATGGAATTTATTAGAACCTGGAGTAAGTTTGGGGTAAATCATCCTGTGCTTTTCTTCAGTGCAAACAGCTGAATATTCAGCACCAAACCACACTAGGCCGGGTCTGGGAGCACCCTGGGTAGTGCGCACTCGAACAGAGGAATTTTGAGGACTTGTGCCTGAGGGCAAGTGAGATTGGCTGTGCAGTCTGGCTCTGGTCTGGCTTCTGACAGTGCTGGGAGCTGACTTACGGAGCCAGGACAGCTCCCCTGCAGCTGAGGCACACCACACACAGCACGGTGCCCTGAGCTGCCAAAGGATGGAATTCAGCACCAGGCACTCCAAGGGGTCATTTCATGGGACAGCCCAGGATGGAATGGAGCTCTCCATGAGCCAGCATGTTGTCCTGGGGGCCAAGGAGGCCAATTGTATATCCAGGGAAGCATTGGGAAGAGCACTGCCAAGAGGTCAGGAGTGATCCTGCCCCTGTGCCCAGCCCTGGGGGCACCTCTGGAGTGCTGTGCCCAGCCCTGGGAGGCACCTCTGGAGTGCTGTGTCCAGCTCTGGGCTCCTCCTGGAGCGGGGCCAGCGGAGGCTGCGGGGCTGAGGAAGGGCCTGGAGCATCTCTGTGCCCAGGACAGGCTGAGGGAGCTGGGGCTGCTCAGCCTCGAGAGGAGCCCCATCTGAGAGGGCCTCAGCCCTGGGTGTCCCTGGGTGCTCCTGGGTGTCCCTGGCTGCAGGGAGGGCTCCGAGCAGGGCCCAGGCTCTGCTCCGGGGGCCCAGCAGTGGCACCAGAGCCACGGGCAGGGCCTGAGCCCAGCAATTCCCCTGCACAGGAGGCACAACTTCTGCCCTGGGCACTGCCCAGCCCTGAACAGGCTGCCCGGGGAGGGGCTGGGGTCTCCCTCACCAGGGATATTCCAGAACCCTCTGGACACAACGCTGTGCCCTGGGGTGGCCCTGCTGGAGCAGGGAGCTGGGACTTGGTGACCTTCTGAAGTCCCTTCCAGCCTGACCCATCCTGGGATTCTGTGAAAATTTGCTCCACTTGATACACTCACCTGGGTCAGAGGGGCCACTGCAATTAACACCAAATTAATACCAATTTAGTATCTCAGTAATGAAAAAGCAGCTCTGTAGCCCTTGGTGCTGTGCTGAGTTCCCACGTGCCTGATGAAACACCTGGGCACTGTTATTTTCATTGCACCATTCGGGTGCCCAAGCAGCACAAGCACCCCTGGGCACGTGGAGCTGAGCTGGGGAACACCAGCAGCTCTCCAGGCATCCATCCCTTCATTTCTAACCGGGCCTGAGCCACTGCTGCCCCGATCTCCTGAAGATGCACCCTGTAAGGAGCTCTGGTGAGGAAGGAGTTAACAAGCAACCACACACATTTTCCTCCTCCTTAGCTGAGCTCCCCCCAGCCAAAGCAACAGCCTGTTTTCCAGCATGGATCTCCTCTTCCTGCTCAAGGGGTCACAGATTGCCAGCCTTGTTTTAATGAGCTGTGTCCTGCAAATTTCACAGTCACTTCCAGTCTAATAAGGGAACCCACAGGGGTGGTGTTTTCAATTTGCTCCTCTTTCCTGGGGAGTTTGTGCCATACATCACATGGAGCAGCTCACAGCTGGTGCAAAGAGAAAAGAATTAGCTTGTATTCCCCACGCAGGGGTTTTATAATTCAATATTTATTAAGATTGGGGTCCTCTCATTGGAAAGGCCGAACAGTTTGTTTTACTGTGTGTGGGATAGATTACGTTAATACAGTGAACAAGGGCTTCCAAGAACTAATTTAGGGAGGGTGTTGAAAAGCCCTGCACATGATAGAAATATTATGAACAAGTAAGAACCCTTAATACTTTGTCTAACCAAGCCCTGTGCATACAAATTAAACATAATTGGAATCCCTGTTCCAACCATCAGACTAAGGGCTACTCTACAACTGAAATGACACCTAAATGTCTAATTTTAATTTTAAATTCACTCTATAAAAGCACAGCCTTATTGTTTTCCTCCCTTCGAAAGAAGATTTATGAAAAATGAGCAAATCTAAGCTTTACTTAAATGTATATGAATTAACACAGCACTCAGCTGAAGCTCCTTGCAAAGCAGAACTCCTTGAATATTCATTAATTCTTCCAGACATCTGATATTCCCCTGTACACACAGTAGCACAATACTATTGCTCAGTAAATAATACCAGAGTCCCATGAGAAATTTGGAGATCTGGTTTCAACTTTTAATCTAAAAGCAATGTGAAATATTTCATCATTTTGGAATAGAGACGATATCAATATTCACATAGAAAACTTTGTATTTAGAACCACAGAACTGGAAAAAGCCTCTAAGACCATCAAGTCCAAAGCAGCCACCTGGCAACAAGAGCCCAGCACTGCCATGGCCACCACTAAATGATATCCCCAGGTGCCACATCCACACAGCTTTTTAGTCTCTCCAGGGATGGGAACTCCACCCCTGCCCTGGGCAGCTCTGCAAGGGCTGGACAATCCTCTCCGTGAAGAAATTGTCCCCAATATCTGACTAAACCTCCCCTGGTCCAGCCTGAGGCCGTTCCCTCTCCTCCTGTCCCTGTTCCCTGGGAGCAGAGCCCGACCCCCCCGGCTGCCCCCTCCTGTCAGGGAGTTGTGCAGAGCCACAAGGGCCCCCCTGAGCCTCCTCTGCTCCAGGCTGAGCCCCCCCCAACTCCCTCAGCCGCTCCTGGGGCTCCAGCCCCTTCCCCTGCTTCCCTCCCTTCCCGGACATGCTCCAGCCCCTCCATGTCCTTCTTGTCCTGAGGGGCCCAGAGCTGTCCCCAGCACTGGAGGTGCCCCAGCAGGGCCGGCACAGGGGGACAATCCCCGTCCTGGGCCTTTGGCCACCCCATGGCTGGTACAGCCCAGGTGCCCTTGGCCTCTGGCCCACCTGGGCTCATGTCCAGCCTCTGGCACAGCACCCCCAGGGCCTTTCCCAACTTTCCAGTCCCTCTGCTCTGTGGGGTTGTTGTGACCCCAGTGCAGGGCCCGGCCCCTGGCCTTGGTGACCCTGTTGGCCTCAGCCCACAGATCCCATGGATCCAGCACGTGCTGATGCCCCTGCAGCACATCCACACCCACCCAGCTCAGTGTCACCCGTGCCCTGACTGGGGGTGCCCTCGATCCCCTCACCAGATCCTCGATAAAGACACAGATCAGGCCTGGTGCCAGGACTGAGCCTGGGGAACACCAACTCTGACCAGCTGCCAGCTGGATTTACCCCATTCCCCACCACCCGCTGCACTCAGTCAGATTCTCCCTGAGCACACCCGGCCGAGCCACGAGCAGAGGGTTTCCCAGGAGAATCCTCTGGGCAGTGGTGGCAGAGGCTTTCCCAAAGCCCAGCTATGAGCACCCACAGCCTGTCCCTCCCCCAGCAGTGTGTGCTGGGCTGCCTCAGGGCTTCTCCGTGGCTGTGGGGGCTTGGCCAGCACTGCTCCTGGCTCTGAGCAGCTCCCTCTGCTCCCCTGAGAGTCCCTGGGCTGGGAGCTCGCTGTCCAGCCCCTGGAGGGCTCTGCTTCGGAGCCACTCATCCCAGTGCCTGCATTTGAGATTCTCCCTCCTGGCATTTGGGAATTTAGCTGCTCTATTGAACAGAATTAAAAGATTTAATTTAGTGAGATTTGGCATTAGCTTGTGCTTCTCTACTGTCCATTAGTGTCAGAACTGAGCTATGGATCCATTCCAAGAAATGTTTGTATAAACATGTTTGTATACAGATTCATGCAGGCTGTAAATTCAGCGTGAGGCACTTCTAACTGAAACACGCACAGTGACTCACCAAAAACATGGGGAAGATTTCATCTTTTTGAGGGGAAGGATTTTTTAATTAGCCAGCAAAGTTCAGGAGACAACACATCATCCAAGAGAGAACGAAGGCCGCTGTTAATTGGTAGGAACCTCCCAAGTGAAGAGCAGCTAATGGAAGGAATTTTTCATTCGTCTCTCACAAATATTCCTGGTTTGGATGTTTTCCGCTTAAACTGTTTGAGTTAATGTGATTATTCAGTTAAAAGAGTAACAACAAGAGATTTCTCTGCAAAGGGTGTGGCAAACATGTTAAGCATGGCTGGAAAACTACAACGTGTCTCCATCATACCCAATTTCCCACCATATGCTCCTGCTTTTTACACAAACTGGAATGAGAGCGAGCCACTCAAGAACCAGGAGGTGCAGAGGGGCTTTCCAGTGACCAGTGGTCACCTTCTGGTGTGTACAAGACACTGACCCACACTTAGACCCCTGCAGGCATGAGGCTCGTGTTCATGTACCCACCTTACAGTCCTCATGGGCTCAGGGAGACATTATTAACCTCAAACCCAGGTTTAATCTTCCATGTCCTGCTGGAAAATCTCAGAATGTCAAGGAAAATAAATTCTCCCAAGTGATTCTGGAGTGACTTTCTATGGCCTGGAGAGCAGGAGAAGAACACAGTATGGAAAACAAAGAAAACCAGCTTTACCTCATACCACAGTTAATAAAAATTAAATGTCAGATGGGACAAGAAAAAGTGGTGTGGTAACATACAGAGGACAGGATCGATGAGAGACTCTGAGTAATAAAAAGGTCAGGGGAGCCTATAAATAAAGCCTGAGGCAGGTGAGGTCTGGGGAGGCAGGGAGCTCGTCAGGGAGTACAGAAACTCGGGCAATTAATGGATATGTTTTATGTAAATGGAGCAATTACTGTTCCAGGTGTGGAACCTGCTCTTGCTCAGAACACTGAAGACCCCCCTGCCCACCCCCAAAACACGGCAGGGGTTGATCACGTCCCCTGTACGGATTGGGCTGTGCAGGGCACCTCAGCCCTCGGGATGAGGAGCCATTCCCACCTCTGCCAGGCTGCCTCGTGCAGCTATGTCCCAAATCCCACTGGGGATTTAGTTTGTAGACATCTTCTGAACGGAAAATCCTGAGGGCCTGCAGGCTTTGCAGGTGGGAAATGCCCTGAGTTTGCATGGTCGCATGGTCTGATATTCCCAGGGCTTTCCTCCCCACTGTTTGAGTCCCCAGTTCAGTCCTCCCTGCCTGGGAACAGTTTTTCCTGGTTCTTATACCCAACATCCACGCCCATGCTGAGGAAACACAGTCACAGGGAGATGTCCCACCCTGAACTCAAGGGCTGCACCATGTCCTGTGCCAGTGCCCCACTCCACTGTGGTACAATCCGGGGTTAAGAAACAGCTCCAACCCCAATTAAATTGCAGCCATAAAGCCCCAGCTCTAAAAACCAACCCGTTTAAAGTTTAGGACATGCTCGTGGGCCTTCCTGAGCCGGAGCCTAAAGAGATCCCACAAAGCCACATGTTTGGGCACTGAACTGTGCAGGGTCAGTGGGAGCCGGGGCAAATCCAGGGCTCGGAGTGAGCCCCTGCTTACGGTGCCTTCCCCACATTGTGTGGAGCCAAGGGCAGCTCTTTGTGCTGGGCTGGGCTGGCTGCTTGGGGACACTGGCCAGGACCAGCTCCTCGCTGGTCTCACGGGGCTGAGAGCTGGGGGTAATGCAGGGGGAGCTGCTCAGGGACTGACTTTTGGGTGTGGAACGCTGGGGGAGCTGCACAGGTGCTGACTTTTGGGTGTGGTATGCTGGGGGAGCTGCACAGGTGCAGAATTTTGCATGTGAAATGCAGGAGGAACTGCAGAAGGGCTGGATTTCGGATGTGGAATGCAGGGGGAGCTGCAGAGGGGCTGGATTTTGGATGTGGAATGCAGGAGGAGCTGCAAAGGTGCTGACTTTTGGGTGCGGGACGCAGGGGGAGCTGCACAGGTGCAGAATTTTGCAGTGGAACGCAGGAGGAGCTGCCCAGCTCGGGCTCTGAACACACAAGCCCAGGAGCTGAGCTCTCCCGGCAGCAGATGGGGAGAGGATCCGGGCGGGTGAAGCGCAGGGCAGCAAACAGCCCTGATCCAATAGAACCTGACATTCTGAAATTCAGGGTGGAAAAACGCCTCCTCTCTGCTATGGGAAGCCCTGTCCCAGCTGCCCCACGAGATCCAGGTCCCGGCCCTGCCCCCTCTCCATTCCCCAGTGCAGTTCCTGTCCCTTTATCCGCCTTGGCAGCGCGCAGAGGCTTTGCCAGGGAAGGACAAAGCCCTCCTAGGCTCCCTGGAAGGGTCCAGCAGGCCAAGGCTGTCTCTGCCGGCACCTGGCACTGTCTCCCCTCCTTCTATTCTGGGAGCAGGGAAGCAGCTGAGCCCTGCTCGGAACGGGAGGCAGATGGGGCACGGATGCAGTGTGGTTGTGCTGCTCATTTGTTTGCCACGAAAATGACGGACACGCGACGGAACAACCCGAGCATGCCAGGGGTGAGCACCCGGGAGCTTTCACCATCGTTAATTTTCCTGTTACTGCGAGTCTTCCTCCTCATTCAGTGATAACTCTGCAGGAACGTGGAGGGTTGGAGTTGTCAGCCTGATTCTGCTCAGGTGCTTTTAGTTCTGCTGCTCTGGTTTCCTACAGTGCATTTCTTGCCATTTTGGGCAGTGGGAACTGCTGTGTCCCTGCTCAGGGGGCTGCATACCAGGACACGAGGCACTTCAGAGTACTGGTGTAACACAAGTGGAGTTGTGGAAGCATTTGCTCCTCTTTGGGATGGAAATAAGTTTTTTATTAACCTTGGGCTTTATCTGCATTTAGTTTTCATCTCTAAATCCACACAGGATATGAGGACCTGAGTAAAATTAAGAAAGAACAGATTTCAAGATTAGTATTTTCTGACAGCCATCCCCAAAACATTCATCAACCAGGACAGTGAATTCAGTGGTTCTCAGCCTAACTCATAGCTGCTGTTTGTACACACAATAAAAACACAATTTCTATCAATCTGATGAAAATCCCATAAAGGAAAATATAATGAAAGAAAGATGGGTCAAAAATATGATGCATTTGCACTCCTAAAATGCAGGCTAGTCTTGCTGAATTTGCACATTGCAACTGCAAAAGGCATGAAATCCTTAAAATATTCCTGCAATGGTCTTATGCTGAATGAAGAGCTTTATGAATATTTCAATTACAAGATGAGGCTTGAAAGGATAGAGTTGTTTCAATTTTGAATCACCCTTCCTTAAATAACTTGCCCTATTTGGTAGGAAACAAGACTCGGTTAAATCCGACTGGGTGAGGATGGAGCTCCCTGAGCTGGACCCCCCTCGCTGTCCCCCTTGGCTGCTTGGAACAGACCAGCCCTGGCTTCAGTGAGGGGACACAGAGCTCTTGTCAGCCCTGGGGCCAACGAGCCCTGTGTGATGGCTCAGGGCCTCCCCTCCTCCTCCTCGCCCGCTGTTATTCCCAGGATTTGTTAAATGGAAGGCTCAGCTCTTTGCTGTGCAGTGCTGCACCTGCCCCTCTTTGCACCAGGAGGTTGTCCTGTTCTTCTGGGATTTGAGAGACACCCAGAGAGTGGCAAATCCCACTGCTGCTTTGATCAGCTCCTTTCTACTCCCAGGTACAGAAAGGTCCTTGATTTCCTCCTCTGGCCTACTTGGAGATGGACCACAATGCAAATCCTTGTGAGTTAAAGCAGAGCTTTACAACCACTTCATGTCCTGGTTCTGATGTCACTAATCCAACCAAAATACAGCTCTGATTCTGAGGTGTTGCTCCCGGTTTTACTGGAGTTAATGAAACCAGGCTGTTGGTTTTTCGTTCATTCTTTCAGGTCACCCGACTGAAGCAGAGTCTGTATTTGCTCACACCTTCAGTGGTTGCTGAACTGAAGCAGCTCTAGAATTGCATTCACCCCAACATGTGAAGCACAGATTTTAGTGGAACTTTGGATTTCACCTTCTGGGCAAAGCAGTTGCATGTTTGTGCTGCCTGGTTCCAGCTAAGCAGGACAGCTCAGTCCTGCAAGGAGAATAACAAACTTCCTTCATCAAAGCTGCAGAATCAGGCCTTACTTTTCAGCAGAAATTATCCCCCAGCACCAGCTGTTCAGCACAGACACCCCTGTGTGCGTTTTTCTTATGCACAACAGTGTCTGAAAGTGCAACTTGCCGCTCCATTCCCTAAAGCAGGACTTAAGAAACAGGTTCTGGTCTGACAGTTGTTGGCAAAGCTGAGGGACCTGCTGGACTCCCCTGGAACCTTTCCCCATTTCCCTGAGAGAAAATGATCACCCAGAATGAAACCAGAATTCGGCCCTGACTTCCTCATGGAATAAAATGTCAGCATCTGGATTCTGCTGCTCCTCACAGCCACCACAGTGACCAGGCAGCCCTGGGAATGAAGCCCTGACTGGTGTCACTCCAAGCAGACTCTCATTAGTTCATCACTGCTCCACTGGCCTTGGAATGGAACCGCTGTTCTGAAAGCCTGCCTGGTTTCCCTGTACCTTAATTAAGCATCTTCTCCATCATCCACCAAACTGCTGCTTAACACATCCTGGCAAGCTGCCCCTCATATATTGCAGGAGATATGGCTGGCAGCAAACAGGGCTTATCACTGGGTATTAATTACTTGAGCATAAATAACATTCCCTCTTCTCTCAGCTCCATGATCCACCCTTTCTGATGGAAATATATTCACAGTAACAAGAGAGAGAAAACAATGAGGTGGCAAATTTAAGCCTAAAATGAGTGATGAGTCTTGCAATGAGTGAAAATTAAAGCCATGATAATTAAAATGAAAAAATAAAGGTACATTTTTAAGGGGGATATTGATTAACCCTGCTCAGAACCATCTGCCAAGGCAAGGGATGGGTTTTTCCACGATATCTTCAGATCAGTCTAAGAAATTAACTCCAGTTAAAATGAAAAGTCTTAATAAGCATAAATATGGGAATTCATACAGGAGAAAGAAGCACTCAAGGCACACAGGTCAGCCTGGCCCTCCCTGAGCACCAGTGGCACTGCCCAGGGACAGAACAGCTCAAAGGCTGGGTCTGGGAAAGCAACTGATAAAATAAAACCATTCCCAAAGCCTCCCACAAAACCCAGCTGAGCACAAAGCCTCTGCTGAGCTGCCCCTGCCTGCTCCACCGCCCCCTCAACTCTCCTGCCAGAGAGGTGCTCCCCAGCCCTCCTGCACAGGGAGGGAAATAAAGCACAGGCAATGCTCTCAAGGATGATTGCAGGGCAGGAGCACAGCCTGGAATCCAGCCCCTTCCCTGCCCCACGCTGCTCGGGGTGTTTGTGCTGTGCCACGCAGGGTCTGGCTCCATGGTGTTGGGGAACCCCTGGAAGGTGCAGCTTTGCCTGCTGGGGACACGATGTGCACATTTGTGAGTGTGGGGAGGCACCTGGGCTCGTGTTTAATAACCCAGCCCTCAGGTGCTGTGTTAAAATGCAGGATTGAGGTGGAAATGTTTGCACACACAACACTGGCAGCTTCTGAGAGCCCCTGTTATGTATAAGTGGCTCCTACATGAGCTGTGGATGGATCCTGCTGTGAATTTGGCTTATCAGTGATACATTCATAAAGCAGATGTTTTCCATGTTTTGAATATGTATTTTTAGCTTGTTTACTGGGTCCATTCTAGAACTGTGAATGGTTATTCGTGGGTGAATAGCGTGCTTACAGGTTACAAACGTTTCTTGTGGAGTATTAGTTAACATTTTTTAAAGTACACTGATGAGAGTAGAGTTTATATGGGATATTTACATTGGTTGAAGTATCTGTGTGAGCTATTTCAACTCCCATAAAAGATGCAGCTTTGTATTTAAATGTTCATTACAGCAAAGAGTGGGTCTGTTATGCTTTTATTCCCATGGTTTATTGTCCTGCATACGCTGGTGAACAGCAGAGAAATGGATCCAATTGTCAGAGGTGGTAATTCTGGAAGAGGTGCTCTCCCTCACTTTCAGAAAAGTTCGATACACTCACTAAATTCAATCTCATTCAGGAAAAGGACAACCCTGGGGCCTGCCTGCCAGGTTTTGGAAAGGGTCCCCAAACTCCCAGAAGTGGTGGCCAGGCTGCACAACTTGAAAGTATGGTTTGGAAATACAGGAAACGCAGGGTGCCCCCAGCCCTGGGAGATCCCTGCCCTGATCTGCTCAGCTCACGGAGGAGTGCAGGAGGGTGTTTCTCCCATCCTCCAGAAGCCAGGAAGTTCCTGGGCTCGGCTCATGCAGACACTGCTCAAAGCCTCAGTTCAGGAAGTCACTGGGGCATCTTTGCAGATTCCAAACACAGAACAAGCCTTGTCCTGCCCTTGTGCCCTGGGATGGATTTGCACAACCCACCCTTCAGCAACAACCCACATTCCTTCCATGAGGATGGATGAGTTCCCAGACTCAAAAGGCTTAGGAAGGAGCAGTTTTGTGGGGTGAAATCTCGAGGGCAATGAGCAAACAAAAGAGCTTTTGGGATATTTGCAGGGGGCCTCCTTCTCTCTGGAAGGCAAGAGCCAGGAAGGAGAAAGATGCAGAGGGAATCCAGTGCCATTTTCCAGGCTCTCTGTCTCTGGCCTTGCAGCAGGGACCCATCAAACCTCTCTCATGTTCAGCTGAGCTGGACAAGGCAGCTCGTTGGGCAGAGCTTATGTAACATCCCTCCAAGGATTCTGACTGCACAGACCCACTGCAGTTTTACTTTCCATTTCCATCTCCTTCATTAGGAGATCACTTCAGCTCCAGAGGAAAAAAAATCTGAAACCCAGTTTTGATTTTTGACACGTAATTATCTTGCAGAGGTTGGGTGAGGAGAGAAGGTCTCAGAAAAAGAAAAGCCATTCTAAGGATCTCATTTTTCTCTCTATTTTCTTCTCTCTGTTCCTTCTGAGGCTCAGGATGGAAAAAGAAGAACCTGAGCAGAAAAACAAAAATGAGACCTCTGGAAAAGTTCTGCCCACTCCAAGGCTGCAAGATGCTTTCTAGAACTGCTGAGCATTTCCAGTGAGGTTACCTCCCTTGGAGCTGTGCTGTATAACTGAGAGGTAATTCCTGTACCCTGGAGCCCGAGCTGGCTCCTGTCATGGTTTAAGTACAACAGAGCCATGTCATGGTCATTCTTCCACCCCCTCAGAACCCTCCCCCCCCAAATTTCTTTTACCTACATTATAAGATTGCATCTCTAAGTAAACGCTACCTCTGATCCCTCCAGATTGTATTCTCCTCCTTGTTTCCATGTCAGTAAGACCACTGCTTTCTATTTCCAGTTTATCTTGTCTTTGTGTTAAAATCAAGAGGCAAAACTGTATTTCAGATGGCGAGCGTGCAGCTCAGTCCAGACAATGCACATTTATTCCCCAGATACAGTCCTTTCTCTATGGAAAATAACTCTTGCATATTATGTATTCTTCATTTTATTTTATTAAAGAAGGAATTCTGCAGGTATCCTATTTTTCCCACTGAAGTCGGAGGAGCAAGGGAAGAGATTTTCCCCAACAAGGCCATTTTTTTTTTCTCTGTGTTGTTGAAATTTGTGGAAATCTTTCATCTCACAGACTGCTTTTCTTCGTTCCTTTTCTGGATGAGACAATCCTCTTTGGGAAATCTGGTTCTCTGCCTCTTTCTAAAGATCAAAATTGCTGGCTTCAGTTATGTCAGTGTGTGTTCCCATTAGCTGCAGGAACATCAGCACCTCAACCTTTATTTTAAATACATGCTTTGCAGAACAGCAGCGAATTTTGCAAACTGCCACTTCCGCAGCCTCCCTACTCCAGAGCCTCTGAAATTCCAGAACATTCCAATCCTCAAGGGGCTACTTCCTTTGTTTTAAATCATCAACTGGAACTGCAGCTGGGACACTGAGGCCAGAAAAAAGCCTTCAGTGGGGCAAAATCTAAACTTTCTCTGACCATGGGTAGCCTATGAAATGTGTCAGAGATTCCATGAAAAGAGTACCTGCAACACTTCATCTGGAGAAGACAAAACATTGGATAAACACGTTAAAGGCCTGCAGGGAAAGGTGCCCTGCTTGTATCAGACATTTTGCAGGAAATAAATCCCAATGGCTGCGATCCTGAAGAAAACACTAAAATCTGTTTGTAAAATTCGTGAAGGCAAAACACTTCACTACATGGCAGAGAGGTTTTTTCCTTTCCTTTTAATTTAGCTGTAACAATGTCTACAATACATGGACGCACAAATTAAGTGAAGGTATGAAATCACATTCTTCATACGGAGATGGGACATTCTGGACTGGTTGAACACCCTCTCAGGAGGGGCAGAGTTCTGCAGGTCCAATGAACACCTTTTGGAACAGCCAGTGGTGGGGATTTCGGATTTAATGGTGATGAGAAGAGTGAGCCTTGTCCATGGAGATCGAGATGCTTTGCAGAGGAGGGCAAAGCTCCGAGCCTCAGGAAAGAGGAGGGAAACTGAGGCACGGTGCAGGGCAGTGACTCCCAGGATGAGCAGCAGGGCTGGACACGAACCCCAGCTCTGGCTCCCGGTCAGTCCCGGCTGGCCAGTGCCGTGTCCCAGTGGTGCCTGTGCTCCGGCGGCTCCGGGGTTATACCGGCACCTCTTCCTGCCCCTCTCCCGCTGTCCCGTTGGCTCCGCTCAGTCCCGCCGGCTCCCTGCCTTCCTCCTGCTCCTGCTCCTGCTCCTCCTCCTCCTTGTCCTCCCTGGCTGTCCCCGCGTCCCGGCCCAGGCTGGGCAGGGGCCCGAGGAGCTGCCCTTCCCGGCGGGACTGGGCCAGCTCCTTGGCACAGCACACGGGCGTGTGGGTCTCGTAGGTGCTGTGGAAGCTGTTATAGTCCACCTCGTAAAAATCCTTCTCCAGGGTGAGCACGGGGGTGAAGCGGTGTCCCCACAGCACCTCGGTGTCCATGTAGGAGCTGCGAGCCTGGCAAGTCATCCCTGGGTGGAAAGAGAGGGATGTTAGAGGCAAAGCTTCCTTACGTGCTCACCCAACCACGCCTGGCACTTAAAAGCACTTTCGTGTCGTTTCCATACCTGATTGCTCTGGGACACAGAAAAGTCTTCACTTAATAAGCGTCACAAAAGCCTCTATCATGAACAAGCTGAGCACCCAAAGGGAAAGGGATGCATTCATCTCGGCATCTTCCTCCTCCTGAACCTCGTGCTTAGGGGTTTGCAGGCTGGGACCTCTAAGCAGCTTCTCTCTGCCTCCCCTGCTCTGCTGAGGTGTTGTTGTGTGGCTGACACCAACAGCTCCCGCTGGATCCTTCTGGAACAACCCCCAGCCCTGCAAGTGCTGCCCCAGCCCCGACCCACACAGCCCTGAGCACAGGGAGCCACTGCCCTGCCCTCCTCCGGGGCTGGCCCCATCCCTCCTCCTCTGCAACAGTGCCACAATTCCCTCTCCAGCAGTGCCACAATTCCCTGTGCAACACTGCCAAAATTCCCTCTCCCTCAGTGCCACAATTCCCTGTGCAGCAGTGCCACAATTCCCCTGCAGCAGTGTCACAATTCCCTGTGCAGCAGTGCCACAATTCCCCTGCAGCAGTGCCACAATTCCCCTGCAGCAGTGTCACAATTCCCTGTGCAGCAGTGCCACAATTCCCCTGCAGCAGTGCCACAATTTCCTGTGCAGCAGTGCCACAATTCCCTGAGCAGCAGTGCCACAATTCCCTCTCCCTCAGTGCCACAATTCCCCTGCAGCAGTGCCACAATTCCTCTGCAGCAGTGCCACAATTCCTCTGCAGCAGTGCCACAATTCCCTCTCCCTCAGTGCCACAATTCCCTGTGCAGCAGTGCCACAATTCCCTCTCCATCAGTGCCACAATTCCCTGTGCAGCATTTCCACAATTCCCCTGCAGCAGTGCCACAATTCCCTGTGCAGCAGTGCCACAATTCCCTGAGCAGCAGTGCCACAATTCCCTCTCCCTCAGTGCCACAATTCCCCTGCAGCAGTGCCACAATTCCCTGAGCAGCAGTGCCACAATTCCCTCTCCCTCAGTGCCACAATTCCCTCTGCATCAGTGCCACAGTTCCCTCTGGATCACACAATTCCCTCTGGATCACACAATTCTCTGTGCAGACATCTGCACACACGTGGATGTACAGCCCAAAAGGTGAGAGGTTCCCAATCAAGCTGGCTTTGAAATCCCCTTGGAGGGGTCAATCCCTTGGACTGATGGGTTGTGTATTGAATGAACACTGGCTAACAGGGAACTGATCCATGCAAGCTGCTTCTCAGCCCCATGGATCAGAGTTTATTTACTTTGGGAAAGTTTAAAGAGAAGCTTTGCAGAGCAGGGAGAAGCACACCTGTGAGCAAATCCTCTTGGAATCACCTCACAATGTCAAGGCTGACTTCTCTTCCAAACATTTGTTTTCTCTTTGTCCTAATTATGTTTTGATTTTGGAATTAATTTCCAGTGAAAATCTAACCTCACAAAGTCCTTGCACTGTTCTCCCATGGAGGGTGAGAGATTGGCCTGACTGGAATACAGTTAAAACATGCACTTGATCCAGTTTCTGGCCAGTACTTTCAAGTCTAATTCCTGCAGCCCAGAGCACGCGGTCAGAAATCTAAAGTAGTGCATAGGGGGAAAAGTCTCAGTGTCAGATGCTTCAGGGAAGAGCATATCACACATTCTCACTCTGTGAGCTCGTAAGTGACTGAAATCTCAGAGCAATCAGAAAACCCCTTTCCTTTTAAAAAAACCCTCGCCTTTGTGAAAAGAGGACTATTTTGTTCTCAGAATTGCTACAGACCATTAAAAGACACCCACACATGCAAGTGCTCTGCAAAGCGGAAAGTCTCTTACTGCTTTCCTTGGTTTAAAGCTACCAGGCCAGGAGTATTTTGTTCCTTGAAAGGGGAAGAGACGGTGACACACGCAATGCTGAGACATCTGCAGTTCTGCAGCACAGACTGAAAACCCAATTTTTCCCCTCAAGAAGATCTGCAGGAGTGTTTGCTTCTGGGCAGGAACAACAAGTACAGCGTTAGTCACAGTGTTCCAGTGTGCCTGCTTCCTGGGCTGGAAGGAATCGGGAAGTGCAGAGGCTGCCATGAAAAACAGCCAGGGAATTAAAAATCACCCCAAGTGTTGCTGCCTTAAGGAGAAGCTCTGTGGAAGTTCAGCGTCTTTTCAGGAAACTCTCAGCTTTTGCTTTAGAGCTAAAGAACAGGGTGAGGCCACTCGTGACCCTGGTGGCCCTGCAATGTGCAGCATCGCCCACCCTCGGGGTGAAGAGGGTCAGCCCTCCTGCCCTGGGCCAGCTCCACTCTCCCTGGAAGCCCAGAGTCCTGCTGATTTCCCAGTCCTGGTATAGGTTTTCCCAGGGAAGCTGTGTCACTGACACTGATCACACACTGACCTCCCTGGGCAAGGGCTTTTATTCCTAGAGTTTGGGGGGTCAGGGCTGCAGGGCTGCAGGGCTAATCCCATTTCCTGGTGCTGCCTCAAGCCAGGAGGTTGGAAACCAGCAGCTGGCTAAAATAAACCAGGCCTTTTCCCTTTGGACAGAGCTGGTTTGGCACCAGAAATCCCAAAGGCCTCCAAGTGCCTCCTCGAGAGCCAGCAAGGAGAGCAGAAGAGATCCCGCAGGCTCCAGGATCAGCCCTGTGAATGAAGCAGCTGAATCTTACCCTGCTTTTCCAAGTGCTGCAGCAAGGTACCATGAAGGAGTCCCCGGGGCAAAGATCGGGCGTCCTTGTGAAATGTGGGGGCCTGGGGCTCTCTAAGGGAACCCTTGCCTTATAAACCAGGCCTGAAATAGCTCCTTTCCTGGGGGAGCACCTGAGTGAACCTGAGCTCCTGGGACACCGTCCCAGTCCTGCCCCAAGGATTCAATTAGGACAGGAACAATGGAAAGCTTTCAGCAACCAAACACTGCTGCTGCCAGCTTCCTGCAGGAGCTGCTTTCTGTAACCCCAGGGGGACACTGAGCCAGCACAATAAGACAACTTGTAATTGCTCCATAATCCCATTCAAATATTCCTTTTTAGCACATGTGCAGTGGTGTTTAATTGAGTGAGGACACACTGCTTGGCAACTCCCACATCGCCCAGTAAACATCACCATTGTCTCTGCTTCAAATTCCATTAAGTGCCTGCTTTGCAGGCTGCCCTGTGCTCTCCAGCCTGGTTAATTAATGCATCTGTAATGTCCCTAGCTAATTATTGCCTCTGTGACTGCGAAAAGATGACAGAAGAGGTGTGGAAACAATAGACCTTGTTTTTATTAAGAGCACATGGATGCAGCCACTTGCCACTGGAACACAACGTGTGCCCTCTGTGCTCAGAATATTCCAGTTTCACCTTGTAGTGGGGCACAGCAATCCCCTGGACTCAGACCTCTGTGTATCCCTGAAAAAATCACCTGTTTAACTGCAGAATTCTTGTTTATCTGAGTCTATGGGATGTCTTGGGTAGAGGGAATCATTTGCCATGTGCTCCCATCCATCAAGTAGAATCAGAATTCAGAATATCCTGAACTGGAAGGAAGCCACAAGGATTCTCCAGTGCAGCTCCTGGCCAGACCCAGACCCAGATCTGGGTGCCACACATCACTGCTCTTCCACATCACTCGTGCAGCCCTGAAGCCCTGACGCTTCGGGGAGCACAAGAACTCAAGAGAGATTCCAGACTCCCTGAATTTCTTGCAGAATTAACCATAGTATGTATGGCCCTGATAAAAGCTGTTAATCCTTTCCTTAAAGAAGGTATAACTACACATTTTGGGTTTAAATGGTGCAGATATGGAGAAGTGGTATTTGGGGGTTTCATTTAAACAAACTTCATGCCAAAAGAATACAGAATCCCAGAATGGTTTGGGTTGGAAGGGACCTTAAACATTGACAACTTTGACTATCTCAGCGTGCTCCAAACCCTGTCCAACCTGGCCTTGGGCACTTCCAGGGATCCAGGGGCAGCCACAGCTGCTCTGGGAATTCCAGCCCAGCCCCTCCCCACCCTCCCAGCCAGGAATTCCTTCCCAATATCCCATCCATCCCTGCCCTCTGGCAGTGGGAAGCCATTCCCTGTGTCCTGTCCCTCCATCCCTTGTCCCCAGTCCCTCTCCAGCTCTCCTGGAGCCCCTTTAGGCCCTGGAAGGGGCTCTGAGCTCTCCCTGGAGCCTTCTCTTCTGCACAATCCCAGTTGTCTCAGTCTTGCCTCATAGGAGAGCTGCTCCATCCCATCATCTTCATGGCCCTATATGCTCATTTTCCTTTTTTCAGTCCAAGTAGATGTACTTGAAGTCACAGATATATATTTTTCAACTCTGTCATATTTTCTGGGTTGTAAGACCATTAGAAGTTTCATTTTACTCCTAAACAATCTGGTTTAAAAATGAAAAAGTATGTTTAATATAAATGTGCGCAATCTGTCCGTTGTGGAAAACATGGAATGATATGAGAAATCTTCAGGTGTCAACTTTTAGTTGCAGCTTTCTCATCTCTCAATGCAGCAGCTCAGCTTCGTGTTGCAAACAAAACTGTTTTAATAGAAACCAGACATAAAGCCTGTTCGAAGTTAGAAGCAGATACATCAAGTTTTCAATAAAGCTGGAAGCAGTTCCAGGATTTATAGAAGCTGGAGACCAGGGCACTGTGTCCTGGTTTCAAGTTGTGCAATAAACATTTCACAGAGTTTTAATGATAATTTCATTATAGCAGAATCCTGAGAAGTGGATGTTTTGTCTGTGGGTTGGAGCCACAGATCAATAACTGAGCTGAAGGCAGCCAGGGATCCTCCCTATCCAGCTCCGTTCTGCTTCCCAGCAGAAGAGAAGATCCAGAGGAGACTGTGATGTGCGTTAAAGCAGGTGTCTCATCGCGTCTGAGAGCAGAGCAAACGCTGGGGTGTCAAACGGGCGCCAGGGAACTCTCCAGTAAGGCTCCTTCCTGTCACCACAATCAGCGGGATCAGGCGGCTCCCGCGTTATCAAAGAGCTGGGAATGTCTGAAGGTGCTGACAAAGGCAGGAGGAGCCGACTCAGCACGGGGCCGGGGCTGCTCCGAGCTGATCCCGCTGATCCTGCACCTGCAGCAGGCTCTGGGCTGGAAAAGGGGACACCGCTCCTGCTTCCCAGGTAAAACCAGCCCTCGGCGCCCCAAATCTGCCTCTGCAGCTGTTTGTGCCACCAAAGGCTCTCCCCAGCTGTTGGAGGATGCTGGTTTTTGGCAAACATCCCATCCCGGCCAGGTGACCTCACTGGAGGGGTAATGGGAGAGCACAGGGGGACACAGAGGGTGCTCTGCCAAGCCCGAATCCCCCCAGGCTTCCATGGGATCCCATCCCGAGCAGAGGGCAATCTTCCAGTGCTGCTCCATGGCCTGAGCCTCCTCAGTGGGCAGAGATATCCCAGCCCCTGAGGCTGTCAGGACCACATTTTTCATCAGGCTAAAATTAACTGTGCTCATTGAAATGCCAGGGAGCTCAGTGATTATCTGCTGGGAAATGTCATGTGGCTGGGCTGGGCCAGACCTGCTCGGCTCCCTCCAACTCGGACACTGCTGGGAGTGATCTCCCTCCTCTGCCCTTGTTTGCACATTCTCTCATGCCCAGGGTGACTTTTCCCCTTCTCCTGGATGCTCTGAAGCTATGGAACACCCACACCCCAGGAGCTGATGGCCTTGGAGGTGCAGTGGCAGTGATGGGGAGTTTAGGGGTGGCAAGGAGAAGGTATAACAAATTTAAGTTTTATTGCTGTAATTAAGCAATATGTGTCTTTCAATTTGCATTAGCATATGGTAAGTTATAAAAGTTATTAGTCCCTCTGTGTTAATTAGACCGGAGAACACTGTAACCTCCAAAAAGTCAATATTCCTCCAACTTGAAAAGGAATATTAGAACGTAGCAGCATGGTCCTCCAATTATTTGTGCTTGTCTCCTTTAGAGGACATGGCTGGGCTTGATTCACTTTGATATTTATGCCAGAGGAGACTAACAGGATTTTAATTTACCTGAATGCTCTCCAGGCATGCAAAAGCTCCTAGGCGCTGGGAAAAAAATATAATAAAAGGACTTTATGATGTAAAGACCTTGGATTCAATTGCCATGTCTCTACCAGGCCCAGCCTGAGCCCAGCTCACACCAGGTAACTTTGGGTCCCTCCCGAAGGGGTTTCCAGTGACTGCAGAGGCACCTCAGGCACCACTGCCAGCCCCTGGCTCCACAGGACAATCCAGCTCCTGAACACAATGACCTGAGACAGCTCTTCCCTACAATGTTTTTTAGGCAGTTTCAGTAACACTTCTGCAAGGTCCTCCTCGCAGAAATCTGATTTATATGCAAAGCGCAAAACAACACAAGACAACCCAAACCAGATCATGAATGCCCAGAAACTTCATTTAGTAATTTCACCATTCCTTTGTTCTCCCATGAAAATCGTGATGAATTTCAGCATATCATTTGTTGTGACTACTCCATTTGTAAATCTACTACTCCTAGATTTACAGCCAGGAAACTGCACCCTGTCCTCTGGAAAGGTGGATAAATTGAGGTGTGAAAACTCTGCTGTTTGCCTACTCTCCCATAGGGACAGGATGGGTTAATTACTTCTAATCATTAAATCCCCTTTTATCACACTGACTCTAAGCCAGAAGAATATATACCTGTACTTACATAAGAGTTCATTAAAACCTTGTTTAGTGACTGGACTAATCAGGCTTCTGGAGTGTCTCTTGTGCCATACTTAATTGTGCTGGGGAACAGAGGCAATGAAAACCAGGGAGGACCAGGAGTGGAGTAACAAGCTCTGCGACCTCCGTGCCCAGAGAGCAGCAGTGCTGGATGCTGAGCCCAGGGAACGAGGGCAGCAGGAAGGCACGGAAAAAGCAGGATTTGGATAACTGTCAGCAACCAGCAGAGGAAGGGTAAAGCTGGAAGAGAAGAGAGTCCCTTCAAATCACCTGCCAGGAAGTCTGGTAGGATATGCAGAGTGTGTCAGCACACGGAGTGATGGCTTACAGAGAAAAACAGTATTTAAAAAAATTGGACTTGCTAATGTTCCCTCATTGGATCAGCCAAATCCTTCATCACAGCCCAGCTGACTGCACCACGTGGGAGGGGGGCTGGACCCCCCTACTCTGCCCTGTCCCAGCAGCTTCTGAGCACTGTGTTCAGTTTGGAATTGGGAGGGGAAGGGCAGGAGCTTTGGCCAGCAGCAACCAGGAGCTGTCCTGTCACCAGGGTGGCCCTGACATTTTGGGAAGCAGAGAGGCAGGGAAAGCAAAAATGTATTCGCTGTGCAAACAGATTTTCCACCTTTGCTTTGTCCCCTTTCCTTGCAGGTCAGATTTGGGGCAGCTGATCTTGTCAGAGTCCCTTTCTGATAAGGCAGGGATAAAGAATTGCCTGCAGTAATCCCTGTGCCCAGTTCATCAGGAGCCCTGGGAGCGACGCTGCTGCCCCCGAGATGCCCACGAAGTGGCCCCGGGAGTCAGAACACTTGTCAGCAATATTGATTCAGTCTTCACAGTGTTTGTTTCACCCAGCAATGACCACAACAGATCTGCCCAGAAACTCACTCTCCCTTTGGCCTTTCCCATCCACTCGTGGAGCCACAGTGCCTCACCCACCCCAAATATCGAAGGTAAAAGCCATGGCTGGCTCTGAGGGCCAGGCAGTGGGGCAGCCCTGGGTGCCCCCAGAGCTCTCACTGGAATAACACCATTGTCTTTTCCAGCAAAAAAAACCCACTGCACTTTAGGCTGGCCGGTGAGCTGCTTTCTTCAGTGTGCTGTAGCTCAGGCCTTTGAAAAGTCAAGGCAACCTGAACACAAAATCATTGTTTTAAGCCACAATGTTTCACTTTGTAAAAAAACCCAACGACTTGAAGGGTGTGAACTCCTCAGAATTTGCTCTACACTTTTCATTTGGAACTATTTACCATCTTTGCCTTGCACTGGGTCAGAATTAAACTTAAATGTCAGTAAACAGAGCTGGTTGTTTGAGAGGAGACAATACATTACATTTGTAATACCTGTGTGCCTGGTTAAATCTACTGAAAATAGCTATAAAGTCACTGTCCTGAATTATCGGTGAAAAATGTCCCCACTTTTAGTCATGCTTACATTTCTGCAGTCGTTGATATGTTGCCAATCACCATTCTGACCTGCCTTCCAAACACCTTATGGAAAACAGAGCTGCATGTTCTGACCAGTGTTACCTCTGAACTCTGGGGGGTGGATTCCTGATTTTCCGTAGGGGTTGCTAAGGGAACAAACAGTCTGTTGTATTTTACACTGCCCTGAACCCGATCGGGCTGTAACAGTGTCAGGATTTAACAGGAGTCCTGCTGGGAGTAAATATCACACCACTCCCGAGAGCAGATGGGGCTTGAGCAGTGCCATGGGCTGGGAAGGACCTAAAAATTTTGCTTGGAGCAGATTTTAAGGTGTGGAGGGTGGGATTAATAACCCCAAACTGCTTTATCAACGTTCCCAAGCGTGAGGACGAAGCAGGAAAGCACTGTCTCTGCAGGCCACTCTTCCTGTGACAAAATATCCCTCCCCCCCGCTGCTGTAGGTGCCTCAGGACACATCCCAGCCTCCAAATCGGATCCTGGAATCATCCAAGGCCCACTCAGCTCCGAGTTCAGTGCAAAGTGCCTCCCCCAGCTCCACTGTGGGATTTCCCAGGCTGCCTTCAGAGCCCAGGATAATTCATTTCCACAGATGTGTGCTCCTTAACATCATTACACCCTGGCCCGCGCCATCCCTCTGGGAGAGGAGCCCGTTTGTAAGGCAATGTTATTCCCATGCCATGCTTTTAATTCCGAGGTTGTTATTGATAATGACTTCCTCTCACACATCCCCAGCAGAGGCTGAGCCTCCCTGCGAGGGAGGCAGAGCAGCAGGGGCTCAAAGCATTTACAGTGTCACTGTGTGACGGGGAAAGAGGCTTTGGACAAATCAGGAGCTGCATTCCATGCTCAGATTAGGAGGCTCCAGCCTCTAATAAATGTTTAGGCTGCAGAATAAGTCACTGTTACAAATCCTTGCCTTTGATCGTCTTTTCCACCCACCCCTTCCTTTGCCACGTCTCTGCAACGCTCTGCTGGGGAAGAACATTTCCCTGGCAATGCCAGGTGAATTCCACATCTGCAGCACATATTCCAGCCTCGGTGGGATGTAACTCATCCATCACCTCCCATCAGCTCTGTTTGTGAAAGCCAGTTGCTGCTGGTCGCCTACAGGGAGACTCTGGGACACTGAATTACTGCTCTAGACAGCTGCCTGTAGGAGCAAAGGTTTGGGATGCAGGAATTTGAGAGATTTTTCCTCCTCTGGCTGTTGGGAGTCTAATGAGCAAATGTGCAGGAGGGGATAACATTAACAGTCAGCAAGGGGCAGAATCTGTGAGACAGGGTGCTGACACCACTGAGCACTCGTAACAAGCTGAAAACCCCTGCTAATGATTCAGAGAGAATGGAAAAAAAATCCAACCACCACCCACAGGAAAACCCTGGGCTCATAACTAAAATCCTGAAACACCAAAGGGAAAACTTCTCATAAAAGCTTTTTTTGCGTCTCTGACTTCATTTGTCCATCTTTAGCCAGCATTTCTCTCCTCAGAGCTGCCTGCAGCCCTTTCCCGCTGCAGACCCTGATTCCATTAAGGCATTCTGCCCACCCCAGGCTGGAAAACCCTGTGTGGAAGGGACCTGAGCATCTCAGGGGCTTGGACACACTTGCTGTGCCACAAGTGCAGCAGGAAGAGCTGCCAGCTCCTCCCCAAACCTGGAACAAAGGAATTCATGCAAGTGGGAATGACCCAGGGTGCTGCCAGGTGCAGCCTCCTCCCCAGGCAGGGCTCCACTGGGAGACACCTGTGGGAAGGAGTCGGGAGGCCTCTATGCCCATCCCTCCCCTCAGCTGCCTTTCCCACTCCTTGCAAAGCTGAGGCTCACCACTTTTCCAGCTTCACTCTACATGGATACAGAGTTCTTTCATCGCCTGCCACAAACATACCCCTAGGAGGAAACTGGGAATGGGCTGAGGATATCTCCTAATCTCCCATTACCCAGCTTTGTGTGAGCTGTTAAGCAGCTGCAGGGCTGCAAGAGTCACAAAAGTAGTTTCAGTATTTTTCCTCTTTGAGCTCCTTCTGGAAATGTGTGTCCTGCACCACGTGCAAGTCATTCAGCCCCAGCACGTGCTGCTTTATGGGATACAGTGAGACTTGGGCACTTCATAGCCCCCATTAAAATCAACACTACAGCAGTACCTAAAATAGCACAGTTACAGCCAATCTTTAATACAGACGAGAAATAGGAAAAGATTTGCACCATGAATTTTGATCACAGGAAACAGGACCACCAGAGACTTCATGAATGCCTTTAATCCATTGCTTTTTTCTCCCCTGGATCAGTTCTAAGTGATTATGGGCAGCTCCAGGACTAACCCCTTCACTTCAATCCCAGACTTATAAAAGAGGGTGAAACCCTACAACAGGAGCTGAAGGCCCCACCTTTCACCACTGGTTATCTCAGGCACCCCTCCTGAGTCAGGCACTACCCAAGGACAAACCCCACTGTGCTCCCAGTCCAGGTGACATGGGCAGTGACATCCTAATGCCCAGCTGCCCTACACTGTGCCCCTTTCCTCCTCAAAACTGTGCGTGATTGCTGCCAGATCCTTACCTGTGGCTTCCACCATTCCTTCCAGGATGACCACAATCTCAAACTCCTCCTTCTCCAGCTGGGTGCGGGACATCTCCCAGAAGGGGCTTTTCTCATTGATCTCGTGTGAGATGATTAGCGGGGACACTAGGAACAACCTGTCATCTCCAGTGTCAAATCCCACGTTGATGTCCGTTTGGTTTAGGGGAATAAATTCTCCTTCTTTGGTCTGCTTGGACTTAATCAGTTTGGCTCGAATGGAAGCCTCGACAATGTGGGAATTGCGGAGATCCCCGACCCGGAACATGAGGCAGAGCTTCTCATCCCTCATGGAAATGACGGCATTGTTGGAGAACATGAGGGTCTCTGCCCTCTTCTTTGGTTGGCTGATCTTGACGAACATGCATCCCACCATGAAGGCGTTGACGATGGAGCCCAGGATGGCCTGGACCAGGAGCAGCACGATGCCCTCGGGGCACTTCTCTGTGATGACCCTGTGGCCGTACCCGATGGTGGTCTCGGTCTCGATGGAGAACAGGAATGCTGACACAAATCCGCTGAGGTTTTCAACGCAGGGGATCCAGTTCTCGTCTTCCAGGTGGTCCAGGTCTCCCCGGATGTAGGCGATGAGCCACCAGATGAACCCAAAGAACAGCCAGGTGATGGTGTAGACCATGGTGAAGACCAGCAGGTTGAAGCGCCACTTGAGGTCCACCAGGGTGGTGAAGAGATCGCTGAGGTACCGATAGGTCTCCTGGACGTTCCCGTGGTGCACGTTGCACTTCCCGCTCTTCTCCATGTACCGCTGCCGGGGCTTCTTGCCCTCGGCGGAAATGAGCCGGGTCCTGTCCGTGGCGATGGGGACGTCATCCCGAGCCTGCTTCGGGATCTTCTTGGGCTCCCGGGATGTCACCCCGATGTCCATGTCCTGGTTCATGAAGATCCGGGAATCTCCAGCCATGGCTGGGCTGCACAACGAGGAGAGACAGTTTCAGACAGAAGGGAAAGAGACAAAAGCCATTTTGTTTCACTGTCTGGACCATGAGGACATTGTTTTTGCAGGGTTCACACTTCTCTCACAACAGCCACTTGTTAAACACAGCCCCGCAGTGACCCGGAATTAAAGACTGATGTATAACACACAGGCTCTCGAACATCAGCCACTGCTGGGGTGATGGGCACGCTGTGGGAGCATGGAATAGTTAAACCTTGGAACATTTGGGGGCTTTCTTTTTGCCCTCAGATTTTTTTTACACACCAAATTTGCTTGAGATCACAACTTGGAACAAAGTAAAGATGCATCAACATCTTTTCAGGAGGGACTGGAGCTTTTTGATGCCTCAGGTTTTGGGTGCATATCAACAGAAACCTTAGAAATTAAGAGAAAGTGCTGAGCACCACTGTCTACCTAAATCTCACACGTGTCTAAATTATGCATGAAGGCTTCCCTTGCAGTCAGCAGAGAAAGGCATTTCCAGGGATAATTCAGATTTCAGGAGTGCTGAATCACCTTCTGGAAGTTTATTCGTGACCCTGGGCTTCAAACGTGAAATAAACATTTAATTGAGCATCTTGAATCCCACGTGTGAAGGTGTGATGAACCCAGGCCTGCTGTTAATGAGATCTATCAGAGCTCTCCCCTTTGCTCCACCTGACATTAGACAAAATCACAGGGCACTTTTAGGAATGCATCAGAGAGCTGTTAACAATCCCACTGCTGACATTCAGAGTTATGCTTACCACGATACAAATAAATAACATGCGATGAAGGCTGCAATGCTTTCTGCCAGTTATAATGTAACATCCTGTTTACTGAGATGATTAGATACTCCTTTAAAAAATGAGAGTCTCAGCTCTGGATGCAGGACACAGACAAAATCTCTGTCAAAGGCTACCTAAGGAGCCTTAGGGATATCAAAGATAGAGCAGCAATATTTTGTATGGTGTTCATTCCCTGCATTGTCCTCTGCAAATCCTATTAAGACCTAACTAAATCTATTACTGCTCCCTCTATCTTTAATCTTCTTATGCGCCTGTGAATGAGAAAAGGTGTAGAGATACAATTAAGAGTATCTTGGGAGAGGCAATTTTTAAGACTGAGCAAAGTAGCTTCATCTTTTCGGTATTAAAAAGCACAAAGGGTGGGCGGGAAGGAAGCAGAGGAAGGATGAATAAATGAAGCAACAAATTTTCACTTCCATTCGGTTGCAGCCAAGTCTGGTTAATGGCAGAGAATTCCTCGTGGCCCTTGTCTAAGTCACCATCAATCACTGCTCCAACGAAGCAGCCGGAGCCTGTTGCTGGAACCAGCCCCGCTGGCTCCACTCCGCAGGGAGCCCAACCATCTGTGCCCAGCACAGCTCCCTGCTGCCACAGCGCCTGCCTGGCACGGCCGGGCCAGGGCTGAGCCCCTGCAGCCACGCCAGGGGCAGAGAACGGGGATTCGTGGCGCTGGGAGGGGAAATCAGGGGGGATCAGGTTTGCCACCCGCTCTGGATGGGGGATAGATGATCCCAGTGCTGTGTGTTCCCTTCCTCCAGTGGAAGCATTCAGGGTTTTGACAGAACAGTCACCCCCGCTCTGTTCCTGTCCCTCCTGAGAGCTGGCTCGGGGTGTATTCACACACGTCCTCAGCTGCTTTTCACTGCCTGGTGCAGCTGAAACCTCCCGACCCACTGGTCTGGCTCCCTCTGCACTCTGAAGTTCGTCTCTTTACATGTGTGCAAAGCGCTGCAAGGTGCTGAAAAATGACAAGGGCACAGCTTGTGGCTTCCCATCATGCGAAAGCACATGGCAGAACAATTACACACCTTTTTACCCTCTTTAATACAGAAAGAAGCCTCCCATCCACTGGGAATCAGGTAGTGAAGAATCTCCTTGCTTCCTTCTTACAAATAATATTTTTGTTGTATGTTTGCATTGGTTGATTAATCTAAAATTACTCCATTTGGACTAAAAAGCTTGTCATCAATCTAAATGTAAAACCAGGCAAGTTTTGCATGTTTTCAATTTTAAAAGACTTGTTTTAAAGATAATTTTGTTATAAAAGTAAATTTGAAGCTTTCACTCGCACCATGGGAGAGAGAAAATCCACTTGCAGACGTTAATCTAGAGTGGAAGGTTTCATGTTCCAGATTCACACCAAAGAGAACAAAAGGATCTTGAAACTTATTACAAAGAAAATAATAGAGCAAAAGCAACCAAAAATCCTAAATCCCTGGAAATATCACTCTGGTGGAGCAGGTTTGAGAAACTGCCCATTAATGAACATACAGGGGAACCTTTTTAACTAAAACACTCACAGGACTGGCAACATCTCTGGTGGTGCTACTGATCTCCAACAACAGCTCAGCTGGAACATCTCTGCAAACCTTCAGGAACACCTTCCAAGTGATCCAGTAAAGCTCAAAAATTCCTGCTGGATAAGAACTTCACTGACAGCTTCAGTGACGTTATAGTTCCTACCGATATTTCATCTGTAACTCTGCCGCTGTGGTATCAGCATAACCTCAGTCTGTGGTTATTGAAAATAATTAAGCACATGAATTTTTGCTTCAGAGTCTTTAAACAGAATGCTCCTGGTTAGCAGTTTGAACACAGCTCTGGATGGCTGCACACTATCCAGCTTTCTGCTCCAAATGATTCCAGGGTTTTCTAATTCTGAGCAAATCACTGCTTTTCCTTCTGCCTTAATTCCCCAGCAGTAAAATTTGTGATATGGATGTGAATGGTCTGTGAGATCCCAGGCATGAGAATCTTCTAGGAAATTTGCTGTCATTCCTTTCTGATTTTAACGGCCCTGGGAAACTTTAACCCAAATGATGAGATGCTCTGAAAGGAGCAGTGCAGCCGTGTGAGGACCTGGTTAACTCCTCACTGTGTAATGCACAGCCACTGCTGCCAGGCACAAACACCTCTGCCACATCGTGGTAAATACGTTCACGCACCTCCCAGAGATTTCGGCTCCAGTCTGTAAATCCCTGCTCCCTCCAGCACAGAGAGCCAGGAGGTGAAATTGCCTCTTATAGTCACAGGCACTGTTCTGTTTCTTTGGCATTTACCATCTTCGGTTAAACGAGGCCAGGATAATAAAAATGTCACTTCTGTACAAAGCTGCCTTCCTTCAGGACAGGCTACTGCACAAGGAGCTGTGAGTCAGTGCATTATCAGCCTTGCAGAGAGGTTTTTATCAGCCCTGCTTATGTTCAGCTCTGCCCAGATGACACACTCGGGGCAGGCGGTGACATTTAGGGGCTGGGATTTGCTGCACAAGAGTCAGGCTGGGGTTAGGTGAGAATCTCCAGGAGGCACCATTGGGCAAAGCAGCTCCCAGCCCCTCCTGACAGAGCTGATGTGCTCCTGGCAGCTCCAGCAATTTGCCAGAGACATCACAGAAAGGTAAAACTACAAAACACTTGAAGAAGCTTCTTTCCCTGCTGACCAGGGGGTTTTTTCCATTTAAACAATTGCTGATCTGGCTGCAGGAAACACACAGATTTCTGTGGGGATGGGATTTGATGCTGGAAAGGACTAAACAGGCAGGCAGGTGGAGTCTGAAGATGTGAATTTGTCATCAAGTTTGTGTAAAAGCAGACTTCTTTTTGTTTCTTTTAAACCTGATGCCTGTGTTTTCTCACATTAGGAGAATAATTGAGCAACTGTTCTTTAGCAAACCTCCCACACCTTCCCAAAAGAGCATTTTTTTACTTAACCCTGTCATAGTTTTTTCCCAGACAATGAGTCCTGTACTACTCAACAAGCAACCAATAATACTGAACAGAGATTACTGGAAAACCTGACCTGGTTCTTTTGCTGCCCGTTGGCCCACAACACATAAACCAGGTTACTGTGCCCAGGTTCCTCTGGGCCACATAATTCTGCTTTAGGTTACAGTGCTGCAGGGGAATGAAATCCTTAATTGTCAGACAGGAGCAACAGGGGGAAGTTGGTGCAGGAATAAAGGAAATGAAAGCAGCAGCACCCTAAGAGAATAAAAGCATTGGCTGCTGAACACTGAGTGCTCGTGGAAAGATGGAGGAAGGAGAAATCTTAGGAGAAGATGGCCTTTGACAATCCAAAGAAAAATGACTTTAGATAGGCTCTGACTTAGGTGAGGTTTCGATTTCCCTGAGAAAGGCACCTTTCCTCTACCCTTGTATTCACTGCCTGTGTGTGAGTGGGACTGAACAGCCAACGCCACCAGACTGCCCTTCCACACAGAGCTGTGCGTGCGAGGTGAGGAAAGGCAGGTGCATTCGGGGTAAACCATGGAACAGTCCATCTTTCTGACTTTATATAGATAGAGGTTTTGGGGTTTGGTGGCCGCCTCTTTGGAAAGTGCTTGGGGGTCCCCAGGTGGAGGGGAGGCTGCAGGAGACTTGTGCTCTTGAAAGGCAGGGAAAAAGGTTCAAAGACACTGCACAAGAAGGGAGACCTGGGGCACTTCAAAAGCTCCCTGATCCCAGTTAATTGCCTCTCCAAGTGTCACCTAACTCGGCACTGAGGTGGGAAGGTGCCTCTCATCTCCTCTGTGAGTTTTTTATAAGTCTCAGCACCACCCTCCTGACACTCAGGATGTGACAGCAGATTCCTCTGAGGCTGGAGGAGACCTCACCCCACCACCAGGTCACAAAGATGGGTGGCTGCTGGTGCACCAGAAGGGGCAGGGTGGCTTTGTGCCTGTCACAGGGCTGGGCTGTGACAGCTCCTGTGTGCCCAGAGCGCCCCTGGCTCAGAAATACCCCAACAGAAGGTGCTCGGTCCTTCCAAATAAAAGCTCTCGGGCTGGGGAGCCAGCCTGACCCCAGGGAACGGTTTATGGACATTTGCACTTGCCTTTTACCTGCGAGTTCCCTCCCAGTCCATCCTTCTCCTCCAATATCCTGGGGTACTTCCATTGCCAGTTGTGAGGGAAGAACGTGACCCTCCCACTCCCAGAGCGCCCAAGTGTTTCACAGCACTCAACACAGCTATCACGTGCTGGAAAAATTTATTTATGTATTTTCCAAGATGCCTGGACCAAGGAAGGGCTCTGTTTCCCCTACTTCAGGTTGGGGAGTCACTCACAAAGACACTTAGTTCTTCTAAACTCAACTGGGAGTCTGTGGCAGGGCAGGAATTAATTTTAGCAGTTCCAAAATTCTGAATGAGTGCCTGGAATCACTGCAGAACTCCTTCCTCCTTCCCCCACTCCAGCAGCAGGGAATGCAGTCCCTGTCTGCTTCAGGTGTGTCTGAGGATCGCTCTGCAAAGCCTCCACAGCCTGATCCCTCAGATGAACAACCCAGCAAGATTATTTCCAATGCCAACGAAGGCAGTTTCTGTTCTCTTGAATAGCTACAGGTTTCAAATATGTTTTTTTCCCTCAACTGTGGATTGAAGTATAAAAACCCCCACACATAACACAAGTTCACAGCTGCATTAAATATAATGACTCCAGACCTACACAGGAAAGAGTGGAGAAACTGAACTGTGATGAGGAGAGAGACGGGGTGGGGTTTTTTACAGAAAAAGAAGAAGATGAAAACTAGAAAATGCCTTTTGAGGCATCATTCAGGCTTTTACAACTTGTTAGAGCACAAGGACTGGAGAATATGGAGTTTCCATAAGATTGGGAGTATCTCCTATGGCACAGTTCCACCAATCCTCCAATCCATGAAGGATTTAATCCACGTAACTCCCAAGAAATTCTCTTGTACTTCACTGCATTCAAGACCTTGAGCAGGACAAGCCCCTGTGCAAAGGATGCAACTACAATATTGTGCTCTTAGGAGTTTTCCTTGATTTGGAACAGTCAAATGATATTTTCTCTACCAACAACAAATAAAGCCTGGAAATAAATCAATTTGATCCTTCCACCTGCAAGGAAGTGACTGTGCCTGAGGCACTCTGCAGCCTCTCTGTCCCTGGCCTCTCACCCCAGCTCTATTTTTAGGGACACCTTATGGTGTCATTGGAAATGTGACCATTGTCTTTCAGCCACCACAACTGAGCAAAGACAGGGACACCTTTGTCCTGATCAGACACTGCAGTTTCTCCTGTTTCTTCTGCTCCTGGCTATTCACACTGAACAGCAAACACTGAATGTTGGGAAAGCAGAATCTCATTTCAAGGAGAAAATCCTGCCCGAGGAGCCCCAACGTTCCCATTCTCCATTGTTTAGGAATTCACCATCGCAGCAAGAGAATCCCTCTAATATGCAGCTGCTTAAAAAAATACAATAAAACTGTTGAATCATTTCTGCAGTACCTTGCACCCAAAGAGTTCACAGATGGACTGACCCAACACAGGTTTTTTTTGCCCCAAGGCCTTCAGCAGTGCTTGAACCCACTGCAGAAAGGGGACAGGAGTCACAGGGGGACAAACTGACCTCAGCCCAAGCTGCTGGGCAAGGGCCAGCACTCACTCCAAGTGTCCAAGTGCCTCTTCTGACCTCAAACCCAATAGAAAGTGGGTGACTTAAATAATGGAGTCTGGAGATTTGCCTTGGAAAATTGCTCCAAAGCTCTGTTTAACCTTTTTTTTGCAAATAATTGGGCTGGAACTTCCCAGGGATGGAGAATATTCTGCCATGGGAATCAGAAATGATCCTGATCCTTTATCTGCAACTGGGTAGGAATGGTGAGGCAAAGAACTGAACCCCAGAAGTAAAATAACCCCCCCAGCACAAACACTGCCCCACACAGTCCCCACCTTCTCAGGAGATCTGGCTGCTTGGACTGGTCAGAGAACCAGTGAGAAAAGTCAGTTTGGATTCCCCTGAGCCCCTCTTCTACAAATCCAAAGTCTACTTTAAAGTAGAAGAGTGCAGGAGGAAGGAGCTGCTCGGTGACAGAATCTCCAAAAGCCAGACTTAAGTTTTTTGGGACAGGGCCAGTTTCTGCCAGTTCTCAGCTGGTTCCTGAAACTCCCTGTTCAAACCCAAGGGAGAGGTGCTGTGTAGAAGTTAACCTGGTGCTCCCAAGCACCATGTGCTGGCACAGAGAGAACCCCAAGCGCCTTCTGAGTGATGCAACAGGACATTGGTAAAAAAATCAGTCATTTTACCTCCCAGAGCCATAACCCCCGAGGGATTCCCAGGGCACTGCATTCCCTGTCCCCTCCAAGGGCTGAACATGCCACTTCCTCATCTGGAGACTGCCCTGCCTGGGCTCTGTAACTGCAAGCTGTCTGGCAAGTATCCTAATTATGAAGGAATTTAATCTTGGACTCCAGATAGGGATTGAGGAGTCTCTCCACACAATTCGGGGCTGCTCACTGATCAGTCTCCCGGTGCCCTTTGCATTCCAGTGATCTCCACTAATCCTGTATCTGAGCAGTTCCTGTTTTTTAATGTCTCTTCCTGCATCACACCTTTAGATCGGACAGTGCTTTTGCCCAAGATCAGCATCCAATCCCTGCCTTCCCAAAGTGTTCCCTGGCAGCTCCGAGTTAGGCAGGAGCATGTCGACAGCTCACACCCCGGCAGCTTTGGGAGCCTGGCATCCCGCTGGCCCAGCAGCTCCGCGTTTGTCCTGCTGCCTGCCAGGCTCCCGACCCTTTGCAGCCAGAGAAGACCGGGAGTGACCTGCAATAACAAAGGAATCGGCAACTTACTTGCTACGAGCGGCTCCGCATCAGCGTCGCGCCTGGGCTCCGGGGGGCAGCTGGCGGGGGGCAGGAGCGGGGCCGGGAGCTGCTGCGGGAGCAGCGGCCGGTCCATGCCATCACCAGGGAGCCGGGATCGTCCTCGGAGCCCCGGGCTGCCTCCTGCCTCCTCGCCGCTGCCCGTTCGCAGCAAACATCGATGTGGCACCGAGGATGCCCACGCCCCTGTCCCTGGGTATCCCTGATTTCCCCGCTCCGCTCCAAGCCCTCACCCTCCGCCGCTGCGCTGCCACTTTTGCCTCTCCCTCGCCCGCCTTTCCCTGCTCCTCTCCCGTTCCGAGGGATCCGTGGTGGTCCCGAGCTTTTGAAGGGCTGGGGCAGAGGGAGGGCGCGGAGGCTGCGTGTGACGGCGCCTTATCTGTTCTCAATGAGCGCACGGGCGGGGGGCGAGGGAGGGGTT
>VWZT01014167.1:88087-107651 GCA_013397055.1 Pachycephala philippinensis
GGGGGACACCCACACACCCTGCTGTGCCCCAGCCCGGGGGACACCCACACACCCTGCTGTGCCCCAGCCCGGGCTGCAGTGGGGACACCCTCTGGAGCGCTCAGGTGTGCCCAGGAGAAAGGGGCTGCGCTGTGGGACCTGAACTCCCTGGAACAAGGAGGGATCCGGGCACCTGCCGCTCAGGCCTGCCAGACCCTGCCCCTCTCAGCTGGGACAGCCGGCTGCTCCTCCTGGAACTGAGCTGCAGAACGGCTTTTCATGGGATCATGGAATATCCTGAGTGGGAAGGGACCACAAGGATCACCCGGTCCCACTCCTGGCCCTGCCCAGACACCCCAACAACCCCACCCTGGGCATCCCTGGGAGTGGTGTCCAAATGCTCCTGGAGCTCTGGCAGCCTCGGGGCTGTAACCATTTCCTAGGGGCTGTCCCAGCGCCCCACGACTTTTGGGGAATCCGAAATTGGCAGACCTCCCTCAAAGTGTTCCCAGTCCTCCTGAGGAGTGAACAGATGAGTTCTGCTGTGACCCGTGTGGAACCTGCTGCAGGTCAGAGCTAGGGACCTTTCCGGGAGTCCTGGGAATGGGGCTGTGCTGCTGGGAGACACCCTGGGTCCTCTGCAACCTCCACGCCTCCCTGGAATTCAGCAGTGACACAGGAGGGCTCCCTCCCCTGCTGTGCAGCAACACCTCTCTAAAACTGCAGGAAAACTGTTGGATTCACCCCACAGCCCCTCAGCTGGTACTTTCCTTTCTGCCTGGATCTGCCTGGGGCTTCTTCCTGTGCCACTTCACGCACTAGCTCCAAATTTTACTGCTGCTCAGTGCTAAAATTGAACAAGAAAAGATGCTGCGCCCAGATGGATGAAATTTACTTTACTCTCTGGTTAGTCATGAATTTCATCCTCTGTTTGATGTATCTGAGCCTAAGATGAAGGAGATCAGTGTAATCTCAGCTTTATAAAACCTTCTCAGCGTGGAACACAACCACAGCCATAACTCAGCCAGCTCCAGGGTCCCTCTGCTCCGTGCAGGAACAGACACGAGGAATTATTGACTGGATTTCCCAGGACGTACCAGTGTAAATGAGGCATAACACCAGAATTGTAGACATGTCAAAAAGCATAAAAATAATCTTTCCCAGGAAATATGATGCCATATGGACATGGTCTTTGTTCTGGTGAGGCTTCTCGCAGCTCCCCAGGCGTTTCCATGTCAGAACGTTTCCGAGCAAGAGCACTGGGTTATGTCAGCTCAGCACGGAAATTGCCTTGGGCTGTGGAGTTTCCACACTGACAAAACCACTGGAACTTGTGGTTTCTGCACTGTCCCGTTTGTGGAGAATTGATTCATCTGTGCTGACAGCCTGCACACACCTTGTCACCCAATAAAGTCCCTGAGTTGCCAGAAAGGCTCTGATTGTTGCTTTGGGTGATTTATCCAAGACTTATGCAGCACTCTGAGCCAAGGCCAGGAAAATTCCCTGCTGTGCCTGGACCAGATGCTGCTCTCGTCTGAGCTGTGTTAAATCGGAGATAGAATTGCTCAAGCCAACACACAGGGAGTGCTGCCACCACCCTTGCTTCAGCTCCCATGTGCGGACACCCTATGGATACTGAAAAGTTTTGGCAAAGAGATTTTCCAGCTCTCTGCAGCATTCTGTGAGCCCTGCTTTTCCCATGCAAACTATTAAAAGCAGTGCTACGGTTTTGTAAACTACTTGCACCTGCAGATTGTTATGTAGTATTGTTACGATACTAACTAGAGAAATATTTTGAAATGGGTGTCGTAGAGTCCAGCCAATCATCCTAAGAGGTGGATGGACAAAGGACCAATTACCTTATGCCATTCAACACACTTCTTGTGAACTAACATATAAAAGCCTATTCAAATGATATTAAAAACCCTTCCTTTTGTTCCTGAACTCAGACTTTGTGTCGTGATTCATTCCCATCCTCGGTACAACAGCAACACCACCCCATCCCCAAAACATCAGCAGGACAACTACAGCTGTGTGGTGAGTTCAGCCTCTCTGATTCCACCACCTGCTGTGCAAGAGGGTTTTGCCATCTAAGAAAAGATTGAGTGGTTTTTTCATTGACGACTCCGGCCCTGTTTTAAGGAGCACGATGGATCTTTGTAGGGCTCAGGCAGGTATGGCAGGAAAATGCTAAAACCTTTCCTGCCCAAAGCTTTACCTTCTCCCCGCTCCCCTCCACCTTTATTTCATGTTTTCCAGAGGTTTTCCCACCACGAGCAGCCAGTGTTGCCTCCAGCAGTGCCTGCACAGCCCAGCAGAGGGGAGTGGGCCACTACACTGTTTTTTCCTCTCCTGCCCAGTCTCAGGGTAAAGCCACACATCTCTAGGATATTATTTAACCACACACCCTGTTTGCAAGGAAAGATTAAGCATTTTTATTTTGGTTAAGTGTAAGTTTTCTAGTTGAAGGTGCTCCTGCCCATGGCAGGGGTTGGAACCAGATGATCCTTCCAACCCAAACCATTCCATGGTTCTAAGCATGAAGCAGAAGCTTTACTGAAGTAAGGTCTTTGTCCACAGTTCGATGGCAAAGACACGCTGATTTTACATTCTTTACCTGTATATGAGGCCTAGGTAAGAGTTCACAGTTTTGGAAAGCCCTGTGCAGGACAAACATGTTTTGGCACATCTACCATTGACAGAAAAGGTTGTGCAGAGTCATATTTCACCTCAGTGTGAGAGATGGAGACCTCCCAAAAATCTTGGTGCAAGAGCTGGAGGTGCCTGCCTGGGCATAAATCAAGTTCCTCTTCAGAAAGGGTCTCTGTGGAATAAAAACTTTATAAGGGGGAAACTTTGGCACAAAGAGACCTCGGGCTATGGACACACTGTAAGAGGAAGGGCAGAGGAGTGTCTCATCTACCCAGCCTGGTATGCTTTTATCAGGCTGACAGATATAAGGAGCCAACCTGGCTCAGAGCTGGCTGAATTCCTGTTCCCTATCCCAGCAGGAAGGCAGAGGCTCTGGAGCCAGCTGCCTCCTGAGGGAAGCTCTGTGGCACCCAGAGTGATTTGGCCGAAACTGAACCAGGAAGAGCCACTCTGTCACAGCCCCCGTGGTTTTTCCAGCCCTCTTTTCCAGCCCCCTGCCAGTGCTGATGCAAACGGAGCAGGGTCCAGCTGGTCCCTGAGGCTGCTTTCTCTTACCCTTGGTGGCAACAGCTCCCTGCCCATTCCCAGTGCCCTCCGGGGTGCCTGCCTGGAGGGGCTCACTCCTCTGGAAAACAGCCATCCTTTATTGCTCAAGTGCTGGCCTCCCAAAGCAAGGCCTGGGTTCCTGCCCGATTCCCTGGGAAATGTGCTCCTGCAAAGGGAGCCCTGAACTGAGGCCCCTGCAGGTCTTAGCTGAGGGGAAAAATCCTGCTGGATGTTCCATCCTCTTTTCTTCTGATAGCAGCAACCACACACAAAAGGAAGGACAACGTTCCTGGGAGCAGGGTGAGACTGCCAGCCCACCCCGCTGCCCTGAGGAGCAAGGACAAAGCTGCCACCCAGCTCTGCTGTTCCCAGGGTAAGGGGCTGGGCAGTTCCTGAGGGAGGCAGGAATCCAGGCCTCCAGTTCCCCTTGGCACAGCCTTCATGGAGCACAGACTCCAGCAGCTGCTCACAAGTGCAGACTTGGCTCCTGGATGCAGCTCTTCCTACGGAGGCTGTGCCTCAATCTCCCAGTGCCAGGCTCCGCAGGCCTGTGAACTGCACCCAGACACCAATCAAAGATAACCCTTTTCCCAGGGAAAGAGCAGAACAAAGAGCATAAAACATGTGAAGGGGATGTGCTGATTTCCTCACTACCCTGTCGTGTGTCTTTGCAGCTTCTGGGACCTCACTCCTCCTCTTGGGAGATGACTAAATAAACAATCATTCCACACAACTTGCTCACTTCCTCCCTCTGCCTATCACCGTGGGCTCCATCCCAGCCATTATCTGCAGAGGGAATTCAGCAGGGCTGTAATTCCTTCACACAATGTGCTCTCACTTTCTTCATGGCTCCCAGGAGAGATCAGTGCCTGACTTGAGTGGGGCAGAATATCAAACCTTGCTTTGCCTCTCTCTGCCTTGGTTATCCTCTGTGAAACATGGGATGGTGGCTGCTTTCTGCCTCTTTCTCTCCCTCACCTGCACTCCCAAGGAGAGGGTGAGTTCCATTTATTAATGCTGATGGAGCCCTTGGGGACCTGCAGATAAAGACTCAGCATGGAGCACAACAGAATATTCCACCTCGCAGAAGGATTGTGCTGCACTGCTTCTTCTCAAAGCACCCACTGACACTGCCCAAAGTAAAACCAGCAATAACAACCAAACCCAAGTAAAACCCGAGTCTAACAGTCTGTGAAATGCAGCTGAGGCCTGCCAGGCAGCCCGTCTGGGGAACAGATGGACTGAACCCCTGAAGGTGGAAGGAAGGGAAAGCTAAAATGGTCAGTCGGACATCGACCCAAAAAGTGACCTTAGAGGGGGACAACGACCACCATCAGCAGGTCCTGCTGTGGAGGAAACCAGAGGCAGGCCAATATCTGGGAACTCCTGAGGAGCAGCAAGATCGACTCATTGGATTGTCAAGGGACCTGGGGAACAGCAGCATGAGGAGTGGCTGAGCAGAGTGAGGCAGGGTTGTAGCTGCACAGAGCTCTTCCTTTCCTCATCTGGGAAGTATAAGGGGTGGAAAAACTGAGGCACAGACAGCAGATTTACCAGGAGTCCATATCTGGTTCTCTGGAGCCCGTTCTCCAGAACTAGAGATCACATTCTATTCCCAAATGAATTTTGCTGACCATGTTGAGCACAGCCCCAGGAACACAACTGAAGTAAGCCAAATACACCCTAATCTGCTCATTTCCTGTTCAGATATTCTGGCAGACAGGAGACAGTCCTCATGCCTGGCTGTGCCACCCTGCTCCTTATCCAGCTCCCAGGCTGGCTCAGGCAAGCAGGATACCCCATGCTCCAGAGGAAAACCTGTGTGGAGACACCGCTGGCTCTGACAGCCCGGGGGGCTCTCAGGGGTTGGTGTGGGGACAATGCCTCGCAAATGGCAAATGGCATTTTGGGAACATCACGGGCCCTTGGGAACAACTTAAACTTCCCTAAATGCCCTTTTTGGAGCTTCAAGAAGTGTGTTTATTTGGAAACCAGTGTGAGAGGAAACATGCAGAGGATGAAATGAAGTGTGAGCTCATTTTAAGGCTTGAGAGTGTTTGATCAATTGCTGCTCAGAAAGACCTTGGTAGGTTGTGTGTACCTGGGACATCTGTGCTCCTTCTTCTACCCAATTAATTAACTTTGTCACTGAGTTGCAGCTACTAATTAACACTTTTAATACCATCGTGGACACTAGAAGGGCGAGGGCTCCAATGTCCAACAGAAACCTGATGGTACCAGACAAACCCAGCTGAAAATCTGGGAACGAAACTTCAGCAGATGTTACCTGCTGACCAGTTCTTCAAACACTTTCCTACACAGAGGGTTTCAAACTGCTGCTTTTCGAGCTTCAAGCAGAAAAAGAGATTTCAGATACCTCTTAGTCCACTGAGTCTGAGTGCCACTGTTCAGAGCACTCCCTCATTTTTTCCATCACAGATTCCTTTGCTTAGGAGTGCGGGGCAGGTGACAAGGACACGGCTGCCAATGCAGGAACATGGCTCTTTATCAGTACAAGCCTTATATTTTCTTCTGTAGGCTCGGCTTAACTCTCTGAAAGGAGGATTCAGTGACAAGGAAAGGAAAGTGACCCTGCTGTTTGTGCAGGGGGGATTGAACACGCTCCACCCGAGGTGTCACGAGCCCCTGATCCCGGCCCCTGTTCTGATCCCGCTCCCTGCTCTGATCCCGCTCCCCGCTCCCATCCCGCTCCCATCCCCGATCCCGCTCCCCGCTCCCATCCCGCTCCCCGCTCCCATCCCGCTCCGCGCTCCGATCCCGCTCCCCGCTCCCATCCCGCTCCGCGCTCCCATCCCGCTCCCCGCTCCGATCCCATCCCATCCCACACTGAGGGATTTGCCAAACCCCCGGTGCTGACTCCCAGCTGAGTCCAGCCAGGATGGAGAGAGGTGACTTTGTGCAGTGCACCCGTGCCCGACATTTCCAGGGGAAGTGAGGACTTCCCTGGCACCCCCTGCTCTGCCAAGCAGCTGAGTTACAAGTAAATACAGGTAAGGAGCTTTGCTCCTTCCAGCAGAAGTCGGGATAATTGCCTCCATCAGCAGAGTTGTATAAGCCCCACTTTCCCCACGTGGCACTGCCAGCAGAGGTGTTGTCTCCTGAGGCCTTGCCAGGGACCCGGGGGCATTCCAGATTCCACAGTTTTAGGAATTCTTTATGGCAGCTGTGCTGCTCCTGCGTAACAACTTAAAGATAGTGCTAAATTCTCGTCATCAGTTCCCTGAAAAGTCACAGAACAATGAAGTGTGTGAACGCGTTGGAAAGACACAAGACAAGGTTTGTTTGGTTTGTTCAGCCTGGAGAGGAGGAGGCTGAAGGGAGACCTCAGGGAGGTCTTCAGCATCCTCCCAAGAGGCACTGGAGGGACGGGTTTGGACAACATTCTCAGGCACAGGGAGGGATTGTTTGGGTGGCTGTGCAGGGCCAGCAGCCGGCCTGAATGATCCTGGTGAGCCCCTCCCAGCTCAGGATATTCCATGGTTCTGTGATTCCATGATAACTCACCAGGACATCTCTCATGCTCTCGAGGGATTTCCTCTCTCTGAGCCTGCCCTCAGTGCTCTGTAAGGACTAGGGTGAAGAACACAAGGGCCCTGCTGCTGTTTCTGACCTCGAGGAGTCAACTCCCACTGGTCTCTGCCTTTCTTGGCTCCCACATGCACGGCCAACACTACAAACCAGCATTTAAACAGCCTATGCATTTAAATTTTGTCGTTAGACTCAGCAGAGGAGGACAAGGCTTCACCAAGCTGCTGCCTGAGAACACGTGAGGCTGAACTGATCACAAACCCTTTACTTTCATTTCTAGCAAGGCTTGAAGGTGCTGGGAGGGATGAGGGGTGTCATTTACTCCATCTGCAAGACTGTTCTTCCATTGCAGGCAGCCGGAGATCTCCACTCCCTGCCTGTGTGCTCGCTTTATTTAGGGCAGGCTGGCGGGGAAGGCAAGAGGAGCCAAAGCCCCGCTCTCACATTTCCCCGGGCTGTGACAGCACTTATTCCCAGAGAAGGAAGTTGGGGAGTGACTCAGAGGCAGCAGAGCCAGTGCTCACCCCCCGTTAGTCACTGCTGCTCTCGCTGCTCCTCCACGGGCTGGAGCTCGCTCAGCGCGTGGCTCATCCCCGGAAGGATGGAATCATCTCTCCCAGGACTGTGCTGGAGCTCACATCCCTCCCGTGCTCAGCACACAGTAAATAAAGACTGGGAGGCTGCCAGGATTCCTGCACTGAGGTTAATGAATAAACAACCGCCTGCAGGACTCACTCGCCTCCTATTTTTAACATCTATATCTTTGATTGCATCTTCGAGAGACCTCTCCATAAATAACCATTCCAAGAGATAAAAGCATTAGATGTTTCCTTTGACAGAACAGAGATTATCAGCATTTAGACAGAAAAACTGCTGGTAGGCAAGCAGGCTCTTGATTTTTATAGAAAATGTTGCCTTTATCGTGGCAAACAGAACACTGAGAGACAAGAAAATGCAAATATAGAAGGGACATTCTGGAAATGGGAGCTGTCACGCCATGTTTTCCCCATTTCTTCCTGGTGGGAGATGCTCTCATTGCACGCATTTCTAGGAAAACAATGGAGGAAGCTCAGAAAAGTGGGCAGTGTTGGGAATTAGGAAAGCTGCCAGCACACCAAGGTCGCTGCTGAAAATGGGATTTAATTGCTTGGTTATGGATGCAATGTTGGGAATATTACCCAAGGTGAATAAAATAAACAGTTTCACAAACACAGCCCCTTGGATTTCCAAGAGTGCCTTGAGTGGTTTGGAATGTCCAACATGAGAGACAAGGAGGAGAAATCCCTCTGCACTTTGTGGGAATCCCTGCCATCCAAGGGGGCTCTGAGCACCTTGGAGTCATTTGTCACTTGTGAAAATCTAGGTCATTTACTCCCCTCCTCCTGCTCTGCTTCTTTCCATGCTAAATATAGAATGTATTTTCTGGATCCAGACTGAATAAAGTTGTTAATTACACTCTTTCCTAAAAACCTGCAATTGAAATTCACTTGGGGAGTCTCTGAAAGCTGGGGAAGGCTATTCTTTTTTATAATGTTCTTTTGACATGTCTTAGAGGAAAAAGGAAGAAAGCCCATTTGCTTTTAATTTCTCAGTTTTGAGGATAATTTTTAACAGAAGTAAATCCCTTTAAGGGCTCAGCTATGCTCTTTGAAGCCAGAGGGAAAAATCCCATTGAGTTTCAGTGCAGGAGAACCAGCCAGATGCTTTGGAAAATTATGTTAAACAATCTGCAGTGTGTTAAGTGATGCAAGAAAATTAATTTGTGCCATCATGAACTGCCAATAGGTGAAAAAGATGGGAATCCTGAGTGTAGTAGGTAGGGTATAAAAATAACTGGCTTCTTTCAGGGTGTACCTCATCAGTCAGCTCATGGTAAAGGGTCTGGGGCAATTCCATGCTCAGTTCCTGGTGCTGCAGAAGCCCAAAGGGGTTGGTGTGACACACCTACCTGCCAGGAGTGTCAGGAGCTGGAACAGATGGATTGACATGCTCTGCAGATGAAAAGGGAGTGTGATCAAATTTGTTATTAATGACAGAGCTATTAAAACAAAGGGGTGTCTAATGACAGAGTTAATTCCTTGTTCCAGGGCTTTTGTCCCTGGAGCGCTGCGGGGCAAACACCGCCTCCCTGAGCCACAAAGCTCCTCTGCTTCAACTCTCACCAGACCTGGCTCTGCCCAGGTGCTAAAGAACTTCTTTTGAACATACAAATCCTATTCCAAGTTCCTCAAGCCTTGGAGGATCCCATCCCCAGCTGTCCCTGGTGGTGGCCAGAGGCACCTGGTGCTTGTTGCTCCATGCCCAGAGCAAGAGCAGCTTCCAGGCTGGGGCTTGGTGAGGGAAGAACTCATTTATTTACAGCAGGGCCTCCAGAACTCAGGGGTGCGAGCTGCCGCAGCCACCCACGCCCTCTGTCTGCTGATGGAGAGGGACGGGCACCTCCACAAAGCCTTGCAGCCTTGGACACCTGTCTGAGAGTGAGGAGAGGCCTCCTGAGCACCAGGGGAACCAGAGCTGGCTTTGTCAGACACCTCATTTCTGTGTGCCTGCAGGTGAGGGGGTGATCCCACGCCTCGGTCACTTGGGCCCTCAGGATGCAGGGATGGACAAGAGATGGACATTTCTTTAAGCTCCAAGGTGACAGCAGTGCAGAGAGAGAGACAGCAGCCTCAGTGAGGTCACTCTGGCAGCCCCAGTGGGGTCACTCCTGCAGCCCTACAGCACTGAGATCACTCCTGCAGCCTCAGTGGGGTCACTCCTGAAGCCCCACAGCACTGAGATCATTCCTGCAGCCTCAGTGAGGTCACTCCTGCAGCCCACAGAACTGAGTTCATTCCTGCAGCCTCAACGAGGTCATTCCTGCAGCCCCAGTGGGGTCACTCCTGCAGCCCTACAGCACTGAGATCACTCCTGCAGCCCCACAGCAGTAGGGTCACTCCTGCAGCCTCAGTGAGGTCACTCCTGCAGCCCCACAGCACCGAGGTCATTCCTGATGTCCCTCCTCTGCAAAGGGCTCAGATGGACTCAGGGGTTCAGCTCAGATCTGGGGGAGAAGTCAGAACAGGAGTTGGGCAAGGGCACACGCAGCTCCCAGAGCACAGCCGCGTTCCATCAGGCTGCAGAGGGTTCTGCAGCACAGGGGGGCAAGAGGCACCTGGGTCCTGCCCAAAGCATCTCCCCACGCAGAGGAAAGGCCTGGTGCTCACAGGTGGCCGAGGCAGTGGTGCTGTGCGTGTGCTGGTGGGATGGACACGACACCCAGGTGTTGGTGGCAGCAGCAGTAACGTCAGCTCCTCCAGGGAACGCTGAGTTACTTTTTACCTCTGGCAGCCCAACTCTCCCGCTGACTTCCCCTCCATCCTGCAGCCCCTTCCCCTGCCTCGCACAGGCACCGCACAAACGAGGCCCAGCATTAATGAGCCATTGCATACAGATGAGCTGGCAGCCAGTCCGAGCTGCCACAGCCACACATAAAAGCCAAGCAGGGCCTTGGGCTCTCTTCCTTCGATGCAGGAGCTGCTGGACCCAAGTTCCGTGGAAGTTCCCTGGTCTGGGGGACACGGGCAGCTCCTCTCCCCTCTGCAGGCACCTGCACTGGGTAAGGCACAAGGTAAGGGGCTCTGTTCTACTGTTTTCCCACCATATTTCCCTACAGACTGTCCCTTTGGTCTCCTTGCACGAATTTGCCATGTCAGGACTACAGCAAGGGAACCAAAAATCCTTTTTTTTTGTAGAATAGCACGTGTGGGTTCTAGTCTGTCTTGTCACTGGCTCACCTCTCCTTGGGCAGCCCTTTACCAGCTCTCTGTGTCCGTTTCTGCTCCCACTAAATAGCTCCTGAGGAGAACAGTGCCAAAGAAGATCTCTGCATCTGCTGGAGTCACCTCAGACACCGAGTGCAGACGATGGCAGTTCAGGCATTGCTCCTCTCTGGGAATGCTGAGCAGATGTCCGGCAGTGACATGGGGCTGGAAGAGCCTTAAACCTCAGCTCTGTGAAAAAACGGGGTGGGATAAGCTGGTACAAGCTCAGAGCACATTAGATTTTTGGGGGAACTGCCAGCACTGCTGTTTAACCCTGTGCTAGCAGCAGCCACCTGGGTTTCAGAGTGACTGAAGTAACTTCAGAGTGACGGAAGAGCTAATTAAATGTGTGTAAGTGGACAGTTAACGAGCATCAGCTCAGGGTTTTCACAGCCCTACCTGTGAAACTGGGAGGTGTTTCAGTTCCCCAGAACCAACATCTCAGACCAGAAGTTCCCCCTGCATGAGATGCTCAGAGCTCCAGGAACGAGGTTCTCAAAACTTCTGAAGTTAAAAATAGTAACCGCCCTTAAATTCTCTTCCATTTTGGGCATGACAATGTGTAGTGCATGGTTCACTTCCTTAATCTCACAGTCAATGGCTTTTCTCAACCCCTGTAAACATCAGCAGGGAAAGAGAAAAATCTGCATATGTGTTAGTAATAAATTTAAAAATCAGGGCATACCACTTAAGGGTTGACTTGTCAGAAAATGGTAATTAAAAGTGTTCCAGCTGACAGTGCTGCTTTAATGAATTATTAGTAATGTTCTCAGAGAACATTGATGAAAGACACCGTAAGAGCTCTTACTTAAACAAACCAATTTTCTGCATCATGCAACTTCAGTGCGCAAGAGGGGGAAAATCTCCATTATAGAATTACAAAAATAACCAGGTAATGGTTTGAATGACCACGAAGGAACAAGGGGCCATTCGTACTTGGCCTGTATTTCCTGTACCACAGCCTTTTGTCCATAGGTGCTGATCTCAGAGCTGCCACTCTTGTGCTAAACTCAGTCCCCAAAGCCCAGTAAGGTGCAGTGTCAGAGCTTCCCACAGTTACCAGGTGTTCTCCATGTTCCTGAGATGGGCACAGAGCCTTTGGCTCTGGATCCCTGATCACAGCTGGGGCTGCTGGATCCCACCAGGCTTTGCCTGGCAGAGTGCAGGGGAGCTGGACAGGGCAGCACAGAGCACATGAGTGAGGAGCTGGATGCTGGGGGCACGGAACTCTAGGGATGGGCTCTTTGAGTACTTAAATTAATCATCCAGTGGCTCTTCATGCCTTTTACTGCTCAACATCTCCTGCAGCTCCTGCAGGAGGTCCTTAAATCCAGACAGAACCACGGTTGGCAAGGAGACAGCGAGGGGAGAGGGTGTGGAGACTTGGAAACACAGCCCTGCTTAGTGGGAGCGATGTGTGGAGTGGGGAAGGATGAGGGCAAAGGGCACTAAGCCTTAATCATGGATTTGTGTTTGGGTGTGAAGGAGACGGCGGTGGGAGGTGGGGAGCTGGGGGAAAGAGGCTCTCATGCCTCATTTCCTGCTATGGGATTCTTGCTGGGTTCCAGCTCCATCCAGATTTGTTGTTTGTCCTTGACTGTTCTAGGAGAAATGTAAGAGTGCAGCTCTGGGAATTCACCTCTCTGGCACAAGTCCCGTGGACCCACCCCAGCACTGGTGAGCAGCACATCCCGGGGAACTGGGGGGTTCTGGCAGGGGTGGTGGTGGGAAAGGCACTTCCCAGGAGGAGTTCAGAGCTCCAGAGGGCTGTTCTGGGTTCAGCTCGTAGCAGCATCTCACCTCAGCCCCCTGTGACCAAGGCACATCCCTGAATCTCTGGATTACAGCGGGAATGAGGGCAGTTTGACACTGGAGTGGAACTTCACCTTCCCAGCCAGGCTGCCCCAGGAGTGCCCGCTGTGTGTTCCCTGGGCACGCAATCCCAAAGCTGCTCCAGCACCACACGCCCTGCCTGGGCTGCAGCTCAGCCTGCGCATAGAGAAAAGGAGCTTTAGAGCTCGGTTCCAGTGCTCTGGGTGCCCCCAGAGATCTTCAGGAGCCCTGTCCCAGAGCAGGAGCCGGGAGCAGCGTGGGGCCGATGAGGGCACAGCCTCCCTGCTGAGCCTCACTCAGGTAAGGGTTTGTTCCCTTCTTGCTTTCCCCACGCAGGGCTGGGATGTGGGAACCTGCTTCCTCTGCAGCATTCCCTGAGAAAGGCACGGGACTTTAACTTGGCTCAGGCTTTCGTAAACTCTCCCAAGCACCTTCGGTGCTGTGGGCAGAAGTGTGCACAGAGGAGCCCAGAACGGATAACGAGCAGCCAGAGACTGCTGGAAGCCCTTGGAATGCCCATCCCAGAGGGAAAATGAGCAGTTACACAGTGACATTTGCATCACAGGGCAGAGCTGCTGCGCCCTGAGCGGCCACCCTGTGTGTGGATGTTTGTTAATATCGAGAGGAGTCCATCTCACTTCTCCTTTTCGTTCAAATTTGGGAGTTGTGTCTAATCTTGTCACCCAGGGTGAGAGGAGACGCCCTGAAGAACTGCTCCTTCAGCCCTCAAATATAAACTGCAGCTCTGGTGCCTCTCTTAAATGAGCTGCCTGGGCTCTTCAAACATTTGAAGAGGTAAAGTGAGGTGAGAGTAAATCCTTCATGGGTTTTACACCACTTTAGTAGGACTCTGGAAAGCTCAAATAACATCCCGAGGTTTGCTGCATAATTGAATCCCACATGAAGTGGCACAGCTGATACAAGATTTTTAAAAGCTCATTAATGGCTGAGGTCAGAGCTTCACTTCTGGAAGTAATTTAGTCCCAGTTTCAACTTAGGCACTTGACAGAAGCAGAAACTTAAAATAGGAATCTTGGTACCTAGAACTGTTTGTGTAGCTGCCGATCCAGGGAAGTTTGGAGCAATTCACTTTGAGATGCCAGTTTCTGAGAACTGAGAGGAATTCTGAGGCACCTGAGCCACTTGAGTAAGTTCCCTCAGGTTGGTGGAATGAATCATCACCACAGAAAATTCCATCAAGATTTAAGCTCCGAAATGAATGGGGAGGATGTGAGATGCCTGGGCGGGTTAAGCTGATGAAACAGTGAGATATAGGTAAAGGGAGTCCAAGAATTCAACATCGCTCTCACTTTTCTGTCTGGTTCTGTCTGGAACAAGGACCTCCTGCAGGAACTGCGTTAGGTGCTGAACAATAAGAGGCAGAAAGAGCCACTGGGCACTTGGTGAGGGTGTAATTTAAATACAAAGCCTTGCACAGTGTGGGAGCTCATCATCAACCTAAACTTAAGACTTTCATTTGCAAAAGGATGTGCAAATCAGCTTTATATTTGTCCCCCTCCAAAAGCCATTGCATATTCCCTCTGTTTCACTCTGCTGAGAATATTGAGCTATTATACATGCAGAACTCCTTTCCCTTCACAGATAATAAACAGGTACCTGCCAATATAGCAACTGGGCATCTCTTTTTGAGACTCTCCTAAAATCCATGCTCCATTCCAACTCTGACTACAGCAAGCTGCTGCTGTTGCCAGTCCACAGCTCCACACTCAAGAAGTCTCAAAACTTTGCAGTCATTGAATTTATCCACCCATCCTCCTCGTTCCTCTTCCATCTCAGGAGCAGATGGGGCAATAGGCACAAAGAGGAGAATATTTGTCCCATAGCACACACACAAAAAAAGTGGAAAGTTGGGAATTCAGCTCAGCTATTCGGACTCTGGGGAACGCTTTCTCACTTGACTGTACTTCCTAGGTCCTGCAGCCAAAAACCATTTGATTAGGACAGATTAGTTTGGTTTTGGGTTGAGACAGAATCTGCTCCCTGAGTTTACTCCTTGCTGTGAAATAGCAAGGAATGAATGTACTGAATGCTGGTCTCTGACCTTGGTAATAAGTTGATTTAATTGGATTTGATTTTTCAAATGTAACATCTCAAGTCAGCCATAAACTCTGGAATTAGCATAGCACATCTCGGCACAGGAGAGATTTTCAAGCAGCAGAAGGAGATGAAGTCCGTGCCCAATGAATTTCAAATTACACTGAGGATGAACTCAGCCATATGCATGTCAAGCCCGAATTGTGCAGCAGGCAGCACAGTTATTAATGGCTTACATTTGCTATTAGGAATGCAAAGTAGCTGCTTTGCACCCAGTTTGTTCTGACGTCTCCTCACATCAATGGCCCATGTGACGGGTCAATAATTCACCCCCTGCACTCTGCAAGCCAAGAATGTCTTGCAAGTCAATTACACTCATGGAAATAATTAGGAGCACAAAAGTAACTGGAGGACTGGGATAGAAAAAGCCCTGCTGGTGAAATATTTCATATCCCAAGCACAGCAGAGCGCTCCTGCCTTTATGTCTGCAGCTCGTGCTCCCCAGCACCTTCCAAGGGCACTGAGCATGCCCTGACAGCAGGAAATGGCCTGAAAAGGGGCAATTTTCAGTGCCAGTATTTCAGGGAATAATCAGGTTCCCGTGTAACTAAAAGCTATTTGCTTCCTGCAGGAGATGTGTAAAAAAGTAGGACATTAGGCAAATAGCTGCCTGCTGAGATATGATCCTCAAAATTGTTCCTGAAATTTGTTTAGTTTTATGGCATTAAATTGTAATAAATCCCAGGAACATTTTAACCAATCTGCTGGGCACAAGCAGATTCTAATTCAGATGGACAAAATCTGCTTCATCAGACCTTGTAGGAAAGAGCACAATGCCTTTAGCAGCTCTGAGGTCAGCTGGGAACTTCTGAAGTTGGGCTTTTCACAGCCCGAGTCTTGGGCTGTCAAGCTGAGTCTAAAGGCCATGGCAGGGGCTGCAGGATGTGCTGTGCATCCCTGGGGTTAGGGCTGTTATCCACACCTTGGGGCAGCAGCCAGGGAGAGCTGAGCGATGGAAATGGTTGAGATGAGCCTGGAATGGGACGAGATGTTGTTGAAAATCACGGGAATCAGGTCTCAGGAACCACAGGGGCAGGACAAAACCCGTCAGTCCCAGTCTGGAGCACTTGTGATGGACAGGAGTCCTGCCAGCCACTGGTGTCTGATGTGTGACTGTGCAGCCTGGGCTGATTCGAGGTGCAGCAGCAGCCAGCAGGTACCAGGGAGCTGCTGAGCCTCGGGAGAGCAGGGCCAGGGAGCAAAAGGAGAGCAGGGAAAATCAACAGGTTGGGGCTGATGTGCTTCAGTGTCAGCTCAGCTTGTCACAGGGGCACACACTGAAAGGAATTCATAGGGCAGAAAACCTGTATTATCCAAAGGAAAAGTGCATCTGTTCAGGAATGCAACGAATCCTTTCCCTTTTGAGCAATTCTGTGGGGTCACCAGAGGTTTCTTTGCTTTCTGAATGTACAGTGAGAATGAAGAGGTTGCATTCTCCCATTCCCTGTGATGCCACTGTAGCCCCCTGACTTTGGCTATAGATATCAGGGAGGGCCTTTACACTGCTGAGGTAAAAAGCGAGTTCAAAAGCTGAAGTCCAAAATGTCTGTTAATGGAGAGCAAGTCTGGAATGATGTTGCTTGCAACACATCTGCTGGGAAACTCCTGAATGAGAGGCAGGATACATTCAGGGGAGCCTAGCACATGATCAGGAAGCAAAGGGTCTGTTAATGTTCCTGTCCAAGAGAAAGTATGATCCTACGTACAGAAATTCAGGAAACAAGGACAACTTGGTTGCAAAACAAAGCCAAGTCCAAGCAACAGCAGAGCCAGGAGCAGACGGAACAGTAGCAGAAGAACTGAGAGTAGAAAAGCCCTCTGTAAACTACGTATTTGTGGGATTTACTATGAGAGTACTGTTATTAAAGGAAGGGGATGAGAGGTGCTCAGTGATGAGCTGCACAGAACTCAGTGCAGCCTTTAATCCCTGGCAAGTGAGACAGGCAGAGCTGGAAAATGCCTCACACACAGTTCAGTGATGTAAATGATCCAAGGGAAGAGCTCCACACACACTTTGATCTTGAGTGAAAGCCTTCCTCACTTCATTCTGTGTTTACCTGAAGAAAGGGATAAAGTGTGAAAGAACTGCGTTCTGCATGAAACAAATAGCAATAAATTCTATTTATAGCACACCAGTGCTCCTGAAAGGTCTCAAAATCCCTGACAGCTGTGCCCAGGGATCGCTGCAGTTACTCCTGAAGAAACTGTAGTACTCTAACAGGGCAGGGCAGAGGGTGCTGTGCAGTAAAATAACACCTGGTGAAACCCCAGCCTCAGCCTTAAAATAGCCTACAGTTGCATGTAAAGTAGAGAAATGATTCTTATTTCCTTTGCAGACAGGGACCAGGAGTTAGAGAACAATGGAAACACCTGAGCCCACAGAGTCAGGGCCCCAGCTCAACAACTGCTGTTTCCAGGCCAGTGAATCCTCACATGGACCATTTCAGGGGGGCAGCTACCACCTCTCACATCATCCTGTCCACCCCCAAGTCTTTCCTCTCCCAGTCCTGCTGTCTGGGAAGTGCCCAGGGGCTGGCATTCCCAATGGGAACCTGGCAAAGCAGGGTTTGAGTCTGGCTTATCCAGAGCAGTTTGACAGAGCTCTCTGCTCTGGTTGGGTTATTGGCACCAAACCAGCACAGCACAGGGGGAGTTTGGCCAGTTTGGAAACCAAAGTCACCTTGACGAGCACCAAAGGCTGGGCTGCTGGAATTATAGCCTAAGGTGAGGACAGTGCTCTTCACATTCCATGGAAATATTCCCAAGCTGCTGGCTGGGGTTTTCGCTGGTGCTGTGAGCAGGGGTGAGCTGGCAGCAGAGCAGTGATCCCCAGGGTGGGGTTCCCACCAGGGGTACCAGCATCTTTTCGGAGCCTGTACCCTAAAAACACAGAGCAGCTCTTCCTGCTGCAGTCGCACACAGGGAGGGGCTTTATTTGCCTTTCCCTCATTTCCTCAGGCTCACACCCAGGGAGGTTCCCAGAGCACATCAAATCCTGCCTCTAAGGATGCAGTTTGGCCATGGCAGGGCCAGCCAGGCTCCTGGGTGTGTTCTGAGTGCCCCTTTACCGTGTCTGTGCCCCAGAGCTGGAACTGGCTGCTCTCTGAAGGGCTGTGGGGAGCCTTTATGGCACAGCAGCATTCGTCGTTGTGTTTTTGTCCTCGTGCAGAGCCCAGAGGGAGCAGCTGCAGCGCTCCTCCTGTGCACTGAGTGAGGAGAACCCTCTCCCAACCCACTGGGCTCACCAGGGCTGAGTTCTCTGCCCCCACCCCCAGCGCTGGGGCCTGTCTGGGGCAGTACTAGTGACAGCAGCTTAAATTCACCGGCACTTGGGAGAGAAAGCCTGTGAGGAGCAGAGGTTTTACCTGGCAGGGCAGTGCTGGGTGCTGAGGTGCCCTGACAGCAAAGCAGGATTAGACCTGGCAGGGCCCACAGGAGCCTTTGCCTTGGCAAAGTCTGTCCCTTGCTGTGTCCCCAAGCCCAGAGCCAGCTGCCTGTGGGCTCCTGCAGCAACTGGTGACTGACACTTGACATTGCCAGCCTGGAGAAACCAAATGGGAGTTAATGATTCAACCCCTTAAATGCCTCAGCAAAGAACACCAGAATGGGGAACGTGCAGAATTGGTTCACATGACTCTGCCCATTTTCCCTGTGGCTTTTTGGGGGTGTTTATGCAGCATTTGCCTTCCAGCCCTCACTGCTGAGGGTTCATTGCATTCAGATCAACCCCACCTGTCCAGGTGAGAGCCCATTTCCGTCTGCTCTTCTCACATGCTCACGGGGCAGTGCCTTTGTCTGGCAACACAGGGCAGAAGTAACCACACAAACCCTGCCTTCCTCCATTCGAAATTTCACCTAAAAGCAAAAAGCTTTATGTTCAAGGCTTCTGAGCCCATCAAAATCAATTCTCTTAAAGCAGAACACAAAGCTAGTACAACACTGGTGGGGAGTTAGATCCCAGTTTTTTTCCTCATGCAGCCACAACACGTCACACACAGCTCTACTACAATGAGAATTATTTGGGGAGGGTTTTACTGGCCAAATTAAAAATCCCAAAAGATACAATTTGCTTGAGAAGTCATTTCTCCCAGACAGCCATTTCCTACTAAAAACTGAATATTTTCAGTGGAAACCTATTTGTCTGAAAATAAAAATTAGTTTTGTTGAGAATCCTGCTGAAAAGTCAGCTCAGCTCCCAGTTTTCTGTCTCCAGAGGCAACATTCCAGCGTGCCTGCACCCTGGGCTGGTGCCTGGGAATTCTCTGGCCCAGCAGAAGGTGCTCTGGGAGGTTCAGTCCGGCCATGGAATTAACCTGGCACTGCAAAAATATTCAGTAACGACATTTTCTTTGGTGCCTGTGAAGTGATTGTTGGGTTTTGTGCAGCCAGAGGTGTTTCCAAGTGCCACATTCCCAGAGGCACTGTGGGCAGGACAGGAGGAAATGCTGCTTCTGTTCCTCTACCAAGCCCTTCCCTGTGTTTGTGTTTGGGATGTGTCCTTTGCTGTCAGTCAGCTGAAGCCTTTAAACTCTCCTCCAGCAAATGCAGCCCTGGATTAATTTCTGTGCAGCACTAATTACAGTATTATTAATTGCTAACAATGACAGTAATGTCTTTATTGCTGTAAATCCTTTATTTATACATCTGAGGTAAGTATTTTAACCTTTGAGGACCCCAAACACTCCCAAGCTTTCAGAAAATAAGATTTGCTTGTGTCCCCAGTGCAGCAGTGCCTCTTTCATTTATGCCCATGAGGGAATTATTTCTTCCCCTCAGCTTTGTGGGGGGAAGTGCAGCCCCTCTTTTCAAACCATGTGTGCAGGGCACAGCATTCCTGGGTGGGATTAGTGACTGTTTGTTATCACAGAAACGTGATTGAAAGGAGGCTTCGAGGGGCACTCAAGTCACACCGGGGCTGCTCAGCAGCAGCACATCAGGTGCCAAACCCACCAAAATGGGTGCAAAGCACAAAGAGAAGATCTAATTTAGGGCGGAAGGGCAGAACCCCCCTGGCAGGGCAGTGCAGGGCTGGGCTGGGCTGGGCTGGGCTGGGCTGGGCTGGGCAGGGCAGTGCAGGGCTGGGCAGT
>VWZT01014167.1:108466-119795 GCA_013397055.1 Pachycephala philippinensis
GCCCCAGGGGAGCTGTTGGCTGCCTGCAGTGCTGTGAGCTGGCCCTGTGGCTTCCTCCCACGCCCCCAAAGCACCGGGTGCCGCGGATGTGTCAGAGCTGGCAGTGGTCACCCATCGCCACCTCCTGAGAAGCGCCGGGCTGGGCTGGGCTGGGCTGGGCTGGGCTGGGCAGGGCAGGGCAGGGCAGAGCCGGGCAGGGCAGGGCAGGGCAGCACTTCTTAGGTGACTGAGTCCCTTGAGCAGCCAACTGCTCCTGTAGAGTCCCAACATCCCATAAATGTCAGAGGTGACACGGTTCTGTTCCTAAAAGCCAGGACATGGGGAAGGGAAGGGAGGGGACAGTGGATGTCCTGGTGGTGTCCCTGCTGGGCTGGGCTGGGCTGGGCCAGTCCTGTTTCATCCAGGGCAGACAGGAGGGTGAAACCTCCTTCCCCCCATCTGCGGAGGAGAGTTCGGCACTTCAGGGATTTCTTCATTGGGTGCTCACACAGACCTGTGTGCTCCCACAGAAATCTGGGGTGGGAGACACCTGCTCCAAGGATATTCTGTTTTCCCGGTGGATATTACGGACTGATGCAGGGATCCCTCTGCCCCTCCTGCAGGGAAAAGGGCAGCTCGGGCACCTTGCAGTCATTGTGTTCAGCAGGAGAGAGGGCAAGGCGGGAATAAGATCCTTTGGGGTATCCACTCGAAATTCCACTTGGACTTTAGGCAAGTGCAGTCACTTGGGCTGGAGCTGTGACAAGACTCCAGTTTAGCGCTGAGCCGGATGGAAGGATCACAGTTCCCACATGCAACTGGCATTTCAGGAGGCACTCTGGAGGCACAGCCACAGTGCTCAGCGCTCCAAGCTGCTGCCAGGGAGAAATATTCCATGGTGGCATTGCCAGGGCCAAGAAGGAACCTTGCCAGGCCCAGCAGGTCTGGTCCCCCAGCAGATGTGTCCCTCAGGAGGATGCTCAGAGGATGATTCAAATCAGGTTCCTTCCAGACAGACCCCAAGGCCAACTGGCTGCTTTAGGGACCTTGTGTTTTCCTCCACTCCCAATTGACTGAGCTCTCGGTGACAGTCCTTGATTCTGATTTTGATCTAAGCAACAAGACAGAATGGTGCAACTGCTATCCCATCCCACAGCCCCATTCCTGCTCTCCATCCCATCCCTACAGGCCCATTCCTGCTCTCCATCCCATCCCATCCCATCCCATCCCATCCCATCCCATCCATCACACAGGCCCATTCCTGCTCTGCCCAGGGCAGGTGGCAAAGGGCAAGTGAGCTCCCCTCCCCACAGGGCTCGGGAGTAAAGCAGCCAGCAGATAATACACTGTGAGTCTGAGTGTCAGAGTTTGCTTTTCTAATAAAAAAGGATTTGATAAGGTATTAGGAATTGGATATTTCACATACTTTGTTCAGAGAAAGTTCAACAGAAAAACAGAGAAAGGACTGAAAGAAGATCTGAGTTTTGCAAAGAACTGAACAGGACTGAAAAAAAAATAATCCTTTAACTCTGTATCCCCTTTCTTCTACTTAAGCTGCTTAGAACTTCCTCTGAATCCCTAACAAAGATGTATTTCTCCTGCAGGCTGCAGGCTCTGGGAGCTGCTCTGTCTCCCCCTAATGATCCCGTTCTGCCAGCTTGGCTCCCACACCCACTGCTGCCAGAGAGAGAGCCAGATACCAGAACTGCAGGGAAAGAGCAGGAGATGGAACCTTGTTCTTGTCAGGCTCCCATCAAATACTCAGCACCTTCCCCTTCCCTCCCCCTCTGGTCTCCTCAAGGGCTGCACGTGGCTGGGATTAAAGCCATTTCCCTGGATACAACTTACCCAGGGAACAATTCAATGTCGTTATCCCCCACATCCAAAATTTTTCAAACAAAGCAGTTGAAAGGAAGTAAGAGCTAAGAGAAGAACTCAATAACATTCCTGAGGGAGCAGAGGAACTCCAGCTGCTCAGGAACTGCAAAGAGTGGTGGCACCCACTTGCAGGGCTGCAGAGAACAGGTAGAAATACAGGTGACAGCTCTCAGATATTTGAGATGGAGGCACTGCTGGAGTACTTGGGAAGCTGAGAATGGAAACCTGAAAGTTTCTGCTTCCTCTGGTGATCACTGGGAAATACCAGACTGGGCCAGGGTAGTGGGAACTCCTTGTTTTCACAGCTAACCTTGCCAGGTCATGTTTATCGACTGAGTTTTTATTGGTGAATATCCCCCAGTGTAGGAACAGGAGCAGTGCACCCTCTATAAACACTGCCTGGGGACAGCAGCACCTTCCCAGAGTCCCACAACACAGAATTCCCCACTCCAGACAGACAGCAGTGCCCTGTTTATCTAGGCCCAACAGGAAACACATCCCGGTAAACATTAGCTAGGATGTAGTTGGGCACATCTGCTGATTTGAATTAAAAGGCCTTTAATTGCTATATTATATAACTTGCTTTATATAATCTCCTCCAGACAGTCGCTGATATGCTCACAGCATGCTTATCCAGGAGGGAATTTTTCTCCTGCTGAAGCAAATCAACACATTTCAGCTGTGTGTGGGGGCAAGGGATTTGTTGAAAGGAGAATTCCTTTGTCATCCTGCCTGAAGAGAGGTGTAATTCTTCTGCCTCTTTGATCTGCTCGGGGGTAGCTTAAGCAGGGCTTGTAAAGGAGCCTCGGAAGGGGCTGTGGATGATTTGAAGAGGCAGGAGAGGAATGGTGGAACTGGGGACCTGTTTTCAAGGATCCAGGCTGATCATCTTGATCCCAGCTCATCTGTAGTTGTTATCTGTTCAGTTGCATGTCCAGATCCTCACTGGAATTCTGGAAGGTTTCCAGTGGACGCTTGATCAGAACTGTGACAGTAATTTATCATGACCCCTGGTGTGAGGACATGGGCAGATTAGAAACCAGAATTCCTGCAGATTTCTCCCCTTCACACCTATTCCCCGAGGTTAGGAGCCCCTCTGTGCCTAAGGAGTGCATGTGCAGCGCACGATGGACAAGGTGAGGCATCCCAAGATTTCATGCTGCCATGCTGGTCAAGCCAATGCTCCCATTCTTGCAGAAAAGGACAAAATGAACACAAGGGCCAGCTGAAGCTGGGTGGGTTTGCACAGTAAGTCTAAACCCTGGAAAATTTCTTGGAATAGTGTGTTACACAGGAATGTTTTATTTCTCCTCAAACTATGCATTAACACGGACATATTAAAAGTGCATCAGGAAAATAAAACTTGAGAATTGGTCAGGAAAGTGTGACCTCATTCCCCTTTCCTCAAATGTGGACTTAAAGTTTAACCTCTGCCAGCTCCATTTGCAACCAATAAACTCAGCAGCAAAAGGGTGAAAAAGTACAGTACAAAGTGACCTTCATTCCTTTCACCCTAATTTTATTGAGCAGGGGAGGAAGGTGATCCAGTCCAAGTGCAGGAAGAAGGCAGCTGTGTGAGACAGAAACAAATTTACTCTTGGGGCTGCTGATGCTAACAAGGACATGAAATAATAGAGTTACTTCTCGCTTTACAAAATGCAATTAATTTGTGCTTAGACTCCATCCTTGATAATTTAGTATTTATTCTTTGCTACTGATTAACACATGTGAAGGTGTTTTCTGTGCCTGTGACTGGGTCTGATGGGAGGATTTCTGGTTTAGGCAGCTGAGACGTCTGGCAGCTTCTCTAAGTTACTATCACAGGGTAAAGGGACATTGCCAAACAGCAATTCCTGACTTCATAAAACTGTTGTGGTGGCAAGGGGACCCTCAGAGGGGGCACTTGGTCCTTTCCTGTGTCAGCTGTACACTGGCACTGACACTTTTCCAGTGTTTGAATGGCTGCAGTTAAATGAGACAAATTTCCCACTGAACTCCCACCAGTGTCTGACGGATCACTTGGGATTATCCCCAGTTTGGATATATGAAATTGGAGCTTACGGGAGCTAAACAGCTCTTGCCACAAATACTTAAGCACAAGAAATCATGCAAAATTTGGGCAGTCCACTTGGCACGAATTTGAGCCCAAGCCTTTTGCTGCTGACCAAGAGGAAGCCTGGGTGGGCTGGTGATAGGAGGCAGGGTTTGAGATAAGGGGTGTAGCATCTTTAGCTTGCTCTGAAAAAGTCACTCCTAAGGCTTGTTTTACTGTCCCTTCCTATTGGGAAGGTAAAGAAACAAGAGAAACACAAAGTTCACAAACATCTCCTGATTCAAGGTGCCCTCACAGGTTTTCCCGGAGGAAACATCCCCCACGGCAGCTGCAGGAACCCCAAACGCTCACCCTGTGTGGCTGGGGATTCTCCTCCTCAGAGACCCAGCAGTCTCAGAACACCCCTGTGAGTCAGCACTGGGAATATTTCCCCCTCAAGTTCTTACTTTGTTTGGAAGCTACAGCATTTTGCCCCAGGACATGTGAGCACAGCACACAGCTCATTCAGCCACTCGAGAAGGGTTTTGTTCAACAGAAGCTAAATAAAGAGGCACACATGGGTCCAGGGGGGGGATCACTGTGCACTGATCCAACATCCTCCCTGGAAACCAAACATATTTTATGCTTGAAGGGTGATAAACTCAGAAATCAATTCTTTCTAAGAACACTCCTAAGTTCTGGGACAAAATCAGGCCCTAGGATGGTCCATGAACATCCCAGGCAGTGTCTGACCCTGCAGTGCATCAGCCTCTCTCCACACCTCTGTGTCTGAGTAACTCCAAGCCTGGGAATTTTTCAAATGTAGGTTGATCCAAATTGCAGTCTGAACACATCTGTAGCATTTTCTCCATCAATGACTCTTATTCCCTGGGCCTCTTGTTAACATGACCAGTCATAAAGGACAAAATAAGAGGGACACAGAGCTGCACTTTCCTTTAAAAGATCAGGTTCAGAAATCCATTCTTAGTCTTGGCATCACCTTTGTGGTGAGCAAACACCCAAATTCTCTTGCTGGAGTTTAATGTTTTCTTTTGTTCTCACCTAATAATCCTATTTGAGATGCTTGTGTGATTCCTGGGTCTGATTTTCACACCTCCAAACCCCATCTCTAACCACGCTAAAAATAACTGCATATCTGGCTTAATTATGCCTTCTGCATCTGCTCCCCTTTGTCCCTAAATTTCCTATCCACATTTCACCCAAGCTCTCCTAATGTCGAGATACACACAAAACTGCATCAACAGGCCAGGATTCATCTCCTAAAGAGCAGAAAGGTCTCCAAACCCAGCAGTTTTCCCCACACACGCCCACGATGGAGTTAGTGCTGAGCCCAGGACAATATTAACACTTGACCCATGCGGAGTTTATTGAGCAAGCCAAAATGATTGGTTTCTGCTGGAATGCTCCTTAGGCAAGGAAGTCTGAGTTTCTTCATCGACTTACTGGAACTCTTCCCCACCAGCTGTGGGAAAATATGCAAATTATATAACTTTGTCCTGAACAAGTGTCTTGAGCCTGTGTCAGAGTTCTCCCCTGGCCTGCAGGTACAGGTTAAAGCCCACTGCTCGCTGTTTCTCGCTCTGCAGAGCCCTGTGAGCAGCGGGGATGTTCAGCTACCTCCGGGAACGCTTCACCAGCCACCTCCGGGAGCGCAGCCGGCGCCGGGCCAGGCTCGTCTCCAAGGATGGGAGGTGCAACATCGAGTTTGGCAACGTGGAACAGTCCAGGTTTGTCTTCCTGATCGACATATGGACAACCATCCTGGACCTCAGGTGGAGGTACAAGATGACCATCTTCATCTCAGCCTTCCTGGGCAGCTGGTTCCTGTTTGGGCTGCTCTGGTACGTCGTGGCCTACATCCACAAAGACCTGCCCGAGTTCAACCCCTCCATCAACCACACCCCCTGCGTGGAGAACATCAACGGCCTCACCTCAGCCTTCCTCTTCTCCCTGGAGACCCAGGTGACCATCGGCTACGGCTTCAGGTGTGTCACCGAGCAGTGTGCCACTGCCATCTTCCTGCTCATCTTCCAGTCCATCCTGGGCGTCATCATAAACTCCTTCATGTGTGGGGCCATCCTGGCCAAGATCTCCAGGTCCAAAAACCGGGCCAAGACCATCACGTTCAGCAAGAACGCCGTCATCAGCAAGCGCGGGGGGAAGCTGTGCCTCCTGATCCGCGTGGCCAACCTGCGGAAGAGCCTGCTGATCGGGAGCCACATCTACGGGAAGCTGCTGAAGACCACCATCACCCCTGAGGGGGAGACCATCATCCTGGACCAGGTCAACATCGAATTCGTGGTGGACGCTGGCAACGAGAATCTCTTCTTCATCTCGCCGCTCACCATTTACCACATCATAGACAAGAACAGCCCCTTCTTCCACATGGCAGCAGAAACCCTCCTGCAGCAGGACTTTGAGCTGGTGGTGTTTTTGGACGGCACCGTGGAGGCCACCAGTGCCACCTGCCAGGTGAGGACGTCCTACATCCCCGAGGAGGTGCTCTGGGGGTACCGCTTCGCTCCCATCGTGTCCAAGACCAAAGAAGGGAAATACAGAGTGGACTTCCAGAACTTCAGCAAGACAGTGGCCGTGGAGACTCCCCACTGTGCCTTCTGTCTCTACAACGAGAAGGAAGCCAAAGCCAAAGAGAAGAAAGGTTATGACAATCCTGGCTTTGTCTTGTCCGAAGTCAGTGAAACCAGCGACACAAAAATGTAGTGCCAGGTATTAAGTGGGACCGAGTTTTTAGAAAGAATTCAGTTTTGAGAGGATTCATAAATAACTCAGTAAAACAAAACAGAAACACAGGCTTGGGTTTGCTGTAACCCAGCATTTGTTTTCCCAAGAGCCTCCAATCAAAGAGGAGCAGCATACAGTGATCACTATTTAACTACACTATATATATTTCATAGAATTTATATTTTTATATCTATGGGACATTTAATGAAGCTGCTATGTTGGAATGTCCAACTCACTGAAGTTTCCAGGGCCATGCAAAGGTGTTAAAAAGCCTGAAACAATGGAAAGAAATTTTAGGACGTTGAAGATACACAGCTGCTGGAATGAGAACATGAAAAGGGGAGACAGAAGGCAAAACTAAAGAAACCTAAGGGACTTAGGAGCCAAAACCTCAAAAAAATGTCTATTTCTGGTTGCCAAAGTCCTCTATGAAAACAGACTCTGGCTCTGGAACTTGAGCACTTTTGAATGTTCTGAAACAATTCCTTCCCTCTTTCTTTGGGGCTGGTACAGCTGCAGGATGGAGCAGTAAGGGATGGGACAAGCTTAGGAAACAGAGAAGACAGAGCTTGGGTCAAGCTGCTGCATCTCCTACTCCAAAATGTGACTTCTCCCCTCTGAAAGCCTTTGACTCCTTCCAGGGAAAAAGAGCCAAATGGAAAGGAAAACTGAAAAACCAAGGAGAAGCAGAGAGCGACTCCGGGACAAGAGGAATTCAGCAGCTTATTCCCAACTGTCCCAGCCCTCAGCTGCTCCTCACTGCCCCAGGAGCTGCCTGGCTGGGGAATAGGGAAACATTTGAAGACAGCTCTCAGAAAGGTGGGGAGATGGAGAGCACCTTGATTCCTTCACACCTGGCAGAAAGCACTCCACTGGGAGGAGAGAGGAAATTCCCAGCTCTGGATGTATCCTTCAAAAAATCCCCAACGCAAACAGAGATTGTCTTCCCCTTTGTAGCACAAAGGTCTTGTTCAAACAAAAACACAGCCCAGGAGCCTCCTACCAACATTTTGGCTTCAGATTTCATTCCAAACTGTTCATCTCCCCACAGCCAAATGTGCATCCCTACAGGAAACAAGTCCTGCTCGGTGGCAGCTGAGTAGTGCTGAACATTTTCTGGGGATGATTTTTGACATTGAAGCTTCAAATGCAACAAGAAGCTTCAATGCTTTTTTAGTGAATTTCTACTTCCTCACAGTCCGGTTCTTCCCCCCCAGTTCATTCTGTTACTGAGAGTTCTAGTGGCAGACCAAAGAGTTTTTGGGAACTCTTCCCAGTGATGTAACTTGGCTCATCAATTTTGAATGCTGTGGTAAAATGGAAATAGTGTTAAAAGCTGCTGAACTAAGTGGTTTTAAAAGGAGGGGAGAATTCAGCAGGTCAGATGATGACAAGAGAAAGTTGTGCTGCAAATGAGTATGGTGTGAGTATGGAAATCAAACTCTGGGAAACAGGAGCGTTCAGGTCTCAGTCCCAGTGTGGTGTGAACTCCTCTCTTGGGTCAGAACAAATCACTTTACTCTGCATCTCCGATTTTCCATCTGTAGCACGGGACACAAACACTGACATTGTACAGAGAACAATGCTATGAACAATTATGTCACTAAAGCACTTTAAAAGCCAATGCTCAGCTGTGTCAATCTTTCCTCAGTGCACCACTGCCACTCCCTTCTTCACCTCTGGATGGAAAGGTCAGCACACAAAGTTCTGCTCTCATCACACGTTGGAGCTACCAAAAGTGGCTGCACAAGGGCCAGAACTGTGCATAGAGAAGCAGGAGTGAGACCTTTGAGGTGACTCACAGATACTGCCTGATATTTTAATTGTGCTGGTTTTGCAACCTTGCAAACCAACAGTGTAACAAATATTTTACAGTCCCAACAACCACAGCACTTGAACCTCCAACCTTAGTGCCCCTCAGATTATCAGCTTGGAAGGACAGTTTTGATCCCCCAAAACAAACATCAAGAGATCAGTGGCCATGCACAGAAATCTCGGAGGCAGCAGGGAAGGGAAATGATGTGTCCACAGTCCCAGACTGGTCTGAACCAAAAGGCTGCTCCAATGTTCCAGAGCTGCTGCTGCATTTCCTCCCAAGGCTTCCTGTACAGTTCCCTGGGGGTGATGTCCCCAGAAAGTGGCACTGTCAGTGCTCAAGACTTGCAAGCCGCACCTCATATCCCTGGGAGAAGAGACACATCAAGATGACTTTAATAGAAGCAGAAAAATTGTCCCCGCTGGACAAGGGAAATCCATTTAGAAGATCAAACCCAGCTGTGCAATGAGGAGCCAGGGAAGATTCCTACTTTAAGTACTGGTTTGGGATGTTAGTGCTGGTGGGGAAAAGAAATCAAATGCTCTGCAGTGCCTGCCCAAGAGGTGGTGCACACCCTCCAAAGTCTAGGGTGTCCCTAAACAATGCCCTTCCAGGCACTGCGCTTGGAAAGCCTCCTCAAAATCCTAAACATCAACATTCTTTCCAACCCAGAGATGGAACCTTTTGCCCCATCTCTTCAGCATGAGCATGAGGATGTGTTGTTCCATTTCTAGAAGTACGAAGTGATACCACAACACTGCCTTGTGTTCCCTCTCCTGACAGGCACCCCTGCCTCAGAACCTGCAACACAAGGCGGCTGCACCAGGGGAAGGGTGACTGTGTTCTTTTGTACATTTTGGTGTTACTGGAGGGGATCCAGGACCAGAGGAAATTCGAGGGGATGGATCCAAAGCTGGCAGGGCCATGGCTGAGCTATGGGGCTCCCTTAGAGCAGGATCATACTGGGAGCTGACTGGGAATCCCGGAGTGAGCCTCGTGCTGGTTGTCACCCCAGGAAGCCCTGCCAGCCCCGCAGCAGCAGGAGATAGAGCTGAGGCAGAGCCCAGCAGCAGCACAACAATGAGTGGAATTTCCTCTGGCTGTCCAGGGAGAGCAGTTTGTCACCCGGCAGATAAAGGCCGGGCTGGGAAGGAGGTTATCGGGGACAGGCCACTCGGGACAGACTCCAGAGGAAAACTATTCTGGGGGCTGTCACTCCTGCTGCCATTAAAAGAAAGTTCAGTTAAGAGGATGAAAATAAATTTAATCTTGCTGAACAGAAGTGGCTGGAGGGAACCACAGAGCCGATACTGGAACACAAAGGCTGGGTTCCTCACCCTGGCACCTTGTACAGCTCTGCCCAAGCCTTGCAGGCCCCTTCTCCTTCCCTCCTGCCCATCCCGCCTCAGGCCTTTCCGCAAACTGGGACACACCACGGCGGCCACAGCCTGGCCCAAACCCTGCAAAGGTCTGAGGAGAAAGTCCTGCCCCTTCAGGAGAGCAACCAGACCCTTCCTGCTGGAGTAAGGCCTAAAGGATTTCGCTGGGAAAGCCAGGCAGCCAGGCTTGGGAATAATGTGTCTGCACTAAACTTAATTTATCTTCTCATTTCACAAACAACATGTTTCTTCTACTGTATTTATTTTAAATACATTCATTCAAGCTGTGCATAATATTTCAATCATTTTGAAATAGATTTACCCTCCTGCTGGCAAATGAATAAGGCATCCTGCTGACTGCTGGAGAAAGGGCCATGAATTAAAATAACTGCTTTTGGTAAACTGACATGTGCTGGTTTGCTGTCTGTCTGCACACACGCTCTGGGAGGAACTGGTGAAAAGACACCCCTAAATAATAATAATAGTAACAATAATAATAATTAAAACAACCCCTGGCACACTGCTCAGGTGCTCCCACTGGCTTGCACTGCTGGGCTGTGGCAGACACTGCTTGCAGGCTCCCAGCGAATGCCTGGATGGCTCCTGCCTGTGCACAATTCCCTGCAAACTCTGCTGCTCACCCACGAACGAGCCAACCGTGAGCAAAGCCTGACACAAGCTGAGCTGTCCCATCCCCTTCTTGCTCCCCAGGCAAACTGAGGTGGTCACACCCTTGGGACAGGATTTTCCCCTCATTTTTCCCCCTAAAAACACCCCTACCTTGATCTACAGTCGTGGTGCTGGCCCAGCTCCTGCTCCCCACAGGAGCAGGGAGAAACCACAGCACCAGGCCAGGAATGTGAGCAGAGAAAGGGAAGCACAGAGGGAAACTGTGCAAGTTCCTGAACCCTCTGGTGAATCCACTTGCTGCAGCCCGGGGAACCTCTGACACCACCAGCACTGGCCCTAAATCCCATTTAACCCTGTCACAGCATCACTGGGACAAGAGTGAGGAAGGCTGAAGCTCCCTCTGTGGCTGCTTGAATACACACAAAAGATAATTCCTGAGGCCAAGCTGATGTTCTTGTGGTGGAAACATCTGCCTGGGGACACATGCACTGGAACAAACTCACTGCTGCATGAGGCAGACATCAATTCTGCCTGCTCTGTGGAGGTGGACGAGTGAGGGGAGGCTGGAGACGAGACAGACTCATTTTGTGTCTCCTTTTTACTCTGCTGGCCAAATTTAAGCACAGAAAGCATTAAGCCCTCGCTCTCCTGGGCAGCCACATCCCAACTAAGCTGTGCAAAGTCACCACGTTAACCCATGGTTAAGTCGGGATGCTGGCGAGCTCAGGGGATGCTGGGGACCATCAGGGATGCTGGGGAGCACGGGGATGTTGGGGACCATCAGGGATGCTGGGGAGCACAGGGATGTTGGGGACCACAGGGATGCTGGGGAGGTCAGGGATGCTGGGGAGC
>VWZT01014167.1:120667-133252 GCA_013397055.1 Pachycephala philippinensis
GAGCACGGGCATGCAAGCGAAGCAGCGACGCCCGCGGTGTTTTCTGTGCCGCTGCCACAGGATGGCACCGCTCACCTGCGGATCAACCGCTCCGCAGCCCCCAAACTCCGCAGCGCGACCACGGCAGCCTTGAAAAGCAAAGCAGGAATTTATTGGGACTGCTCCGTGTTTTATGACACCAAGCTCAGTGCATTCAGTGGCTCGGTTTTGGCACGGGCCGTGCTAGCTGGATATATTTAGCCCGTTCACAGATGTGTTGGGAATTCTCGGCAGTGAATTGGGAGGTGGTGTGTGAGAGGAGGGCTGGGGGTTGTAAACATCGGCTGCTGCTGCACCTAAAGCGGAGTGGGGGGGTCATGAACGGCGAGGTTGGGTCTGGAGAGACCCATATTCCATGGGGAACTCTGCTCTCTAACGCCAGACCAGACACTGCTCCTTGCTTTGTGCCTCAGTTTCCCCGGCTGTTAGAACCCAAGAGCACGGTGGTGCTGGGTTAATGCTTGGATTCCATGACCTCCGAGGGCTTTTCCAATCTCACTGATTCCATGATTCTGCCACAGACCACCTCGGAACGCCCCGAGTCCTAGCTCTGGGTTAGTTTTGCAGCAGTGCCCAAGGTTCCTGTTCAGATGAAGCCCCGCTGAGCTCTGGAAGTTCTCGTGGTGCAGCAGGGAGCTGGCACCCCGGGGAGTCACTGTCACTGTGGCAGAGCCTGCAGAGCCATCACATCCCTGGGGGTGGTTCTGGAAGCTGGGGTCACATCCCTTTGTGCTGCTGTGCCTGGAGCTCCACAAACACTGCTATGGACCCCTGGATGGTTTGGGCTGGAAGGGACCTTAAAGCTCACCTCATTCCATGTGCCAGGCCCCCCTGCTCCCCTCTAGCCCTCATGGAGAAGGATGCTGCTCCCCAAATCCCCACAGCAAGGCTGGGATGCCGGTACCCCTGGCTCTGCAGAGCTTGGGATGTGCTGGCTGAGGATTTTGGGGAGCTGCTCAGCTCCCTGTCAGCCTTGAGCCTCCAGAAATGGAGCATTAAGGGAAGTTTTAAATCCTCCACAGGAACATCTGCCCCAAAATGAACCCCCTCGTAATTTGTTTAATCTTAACACTACAGCACACTATTGTATCAAATATGTGTATATGTATATACACACAATTATATCAAATACATCTGTATATATATACACTGTTCTATGAAATACACATAAATCTACATGGAATCACAGAGTGCTTTAGGCTGGAAGGGACCTTCAAGCTCATCCCACCCCACCCCCTGCCATGGGCAGNGGGCCAGAGATGTCCATGCCCAGCCCGAGTTGCCAGCAGGGCTGCAGGAGGAGACTCTGCTGGCCTGAGCACGGCACTTGCAGCAGCCAGGAGGGGAGGTGCATCCAACACTGGACTTTACAGCTCCAGGAGACAGAAACTTCAGGAAAAGCCAAAGCAAAGAACGAATTTGCAGCAGTTCCTGGAAAGGAAGGAGCCAGCTCTGGTGGTGAAATCGCACCAAACTGCCAGAGCCCCTGGCTCCTCATCCTCCTTCACCACTGCAGCTTCAAATAAGAACTCCAGGACTGAATCCTCTTGTGCCTGCCCCTGGTTAGGAGCAGCAAGGTCCCTTCACCTGGGAAAGCTGCCCTGCCCAAAGCCCTCCCTGCTGCAGTTATTTGTCCCGGTCGGGGTGGCTGCTGAGCTGCAAACCCAGGTGTGCCATCCCCTGCGGGCACAGGGCAGATTCTTGGGGCTCCCTGGGGCAGCTCCCCACCGTGGGCTGCAGGGCTGAGGGGTTATTGCTGCCATGACCTCAAAACTGCTCTGCCTTTGCTCTTCACACGCAGTGGCTTTGGCATCAGGCTCTGTTTGCTGCTCTTGGAGCCTGAAGAGCTGTTTTTTGCCAAGGATCTCTAATTCTATTCTGATATAACAGAAGAATCTGAAATAATAGAAGAATCCCTTCATGTGCAGGGATTTCTGCCTCTGTAGTGGAAAAAATTGTAACACACAAGCTAAATTTCATGTTGTCATTCTCCACATGACCTTAATCAGAGATGTCTCAATTCTTTTCTGATATGACAGAAAGGTCTGAGCTTTATTTGCAACGAGTTCTGATTTCACAGATGAAAATTGCCATGTGTATGTTATGCTGGGTATTGTGCAAAAATATACAAATAAGGTCTTTGAAGTGGATTTATAAACGCCAGGCCCTGACGTGCCTTTGGACTGCAGCTCTAATTAACACCAAATGCAGCCACGCTCGGTTTGATGTGGGAGAACAGACTTTGGTAGGCAGCAGGCTGAAGTCTCACCAACTAATTTCACAGAAGTTATTAAAAATACTGGATCAGCACAGCAAAGCAGCCTGTAAAAACTCTGTTATTGTAATAGGATAACGAAGTGAAGCTGGCTGCTTTCATCCAGCATTTACAGACTGATGGCTCTTTCCTTGTGACACGGAGGTGGGAAACAGCAGCTGAGTTCATCCCTCCTTTGAGCACAAAGCTTCAGGCCCAGGCATTTACTGCCATGAATGTGCATGAAATATTGCTGAGCAAGTCCAGCCTCACATTAAATATTTACATCAACAGAAGTTATGGCAGATTTCCCCCATAACTAATGTCTCATTTGAGCTGGAGTGTACTTGTTGGGCACAAGTATGAGAGATCTGGCTTTGTCTTCACTAAGGGAAGGTCCTGGCACAGGGAAATCCCTCTCCTTTGCCACAGCACTCTGTTAGAAATCTGCACTTGTTCGGAAGTTTATCCTCAGGGCTAAAATACCATTTTTAGGTGTATAAAGCAGGAAGCCACCAGTGTGTACGGGGGGTGGGTTCTGGCATCCAGGGGTTCTGGGCAGGAGAGATATCAGGGGTTGTGGGCAGGAGAGATCTCAGGTGCTTGGCTGTGGAAGGATTTGCCATCCCCTGGTTTAGAGCATCTAACAAGTGCTTAAGCTGGGAGCTCCATCCTCCAGACTCCCAGCGGTGGGGATACAAAGCCTGCTTCAAAATCCAGTCCAAAGCAGCTTCGAAACCTGCTGGCTGCAATGAAGCAGAAGGAATCACACACACAGAGGCAGGACCAGCTCAAACAGAGAAAACCAGCACAGAGATCCAGCCAAGGCAGCCAGAGCTCTGAGCCTGTAAAGCCATCGCTGACTCTACTCAATGTCCAGGCTGCCCTCTCTATTTATAGATAGAGGAATGTAGAGTTAATTCCAGTTTGGCATGTTTGAGCCAGATCCCGCTCAGGGTTTAAGGCTGATGGGACATAAATCCAGGGGAAATACCAGATCCCTGGAAATCAGCAGCTGAATTCACCCTGATTGCAATGGGAGCTGGGTTTCCTGGGGAGCTTGGAGTCCTGAACTTCGATGCAGAGAAGTTTTTCTGCTGCCCCTGTTGACTCCCAGCTCCCAGCCACATGATCCCAACCATCTGTCTGGTAAACTTTCTGATTTAAGCCTGAAATACTTGAATTCCATCTGCCCTGTCCTCCTGGGAAAAGCAGAAAGGAGCATTTGGGCCGTCAAATTCCTTGTTTGTTGTGTCCCAGTGTGCCCCAGGAACCTGGGCTGGGAGGGGAGATCCCCCTGGTCCCACCCCCGGCATTTCCAATGTGGCAAAGCCAGGCTGATATTGAGGGGTACAAATTTACTACTCCAGTCTCTGTCTTATTACTCTTTCTCTACCTGAGGTATGTGAGCTATTAAGATCTTATGAAGATGCTCTAAAAGGTGCTGGGAAGTGCTCCAGCAGCCTGAGGCTGTCAGGCACTCTGGGGTGATATCTCCTTGCTCTAAGATCTCTGGATTCCATGGGAATGCCTGTAGTGGGAGGCAGAATCTGTCTAAAGGTAAGCATTAGCAAATACTAGAAAAAATTAATATCTGAAGCTAAATATTAGTGAATACTAGAAAAGATTAATGCCAGCAATGTACCCTGAAGGGAAGGACAAAAGGAGGCAGAGAGGACCTGAGCTGGGATGCTGCTGATCACCTCCCTCTCAGGAGGGCTCCTTTAACACACTGGGCAGCCAGAATCAGATGCTTCTTAAATTGTTGGTTATTTTCAAACGTCTTTTTCCCCCCCAAGGTTCCTGCTAGCCAAATTTTGCTATCAGGGACATCTTTGCACTCTGATAACCTTCAGATTCTGCCTTTAGATGCTCTTGTGCAATCTCATTTTCTGATTTTCCTATTACTGGCAGGCGGGCAGGACACGGCATTCAAATAAAACACTTGATATTTCCACTGACGCTGCACGGCCAGAATTAATCTCGTGGCTCCTGCAGTGGAAAACAACGGAGATAAGCAGCAAACCACTCGCTCTTGTGACTAAATTGAGCAACTCCGGTGGAATCCACGGAGGGAGCAGCTCTGGGGTGCTGGAAGTGGCCCTTTCCTGAGCCAATCAAGCCTTGTCCTGGCGCTCAGCAACAAAAGGTTGTGTGCAGGAAGGAAGTGCTGTGCTCGTGCAGCCCTGGCTTCCCAAGGCTTTATCGGGGCTGCAGGAGCTCCAGATATCTCTCAGGACCACCGTGCAAAGCTGCAGGAAGTGCCTCGGCCTGACCTTTATCCACAATCAGAAGATTCCTTGGCAGCGCTTGTTTTTGCAGCCTCCACCTCAGGAATGCTGCGGAGCGCTGGCTCTCCCTGGGGCTTGGGGAGAGGTGGGAAACAGGAGCAGGCTGGGCACATGCTGACATTGCTGGGGGGCCCTGGGGCAGCCCAACAGCCACCTCGACACTTCAGCTCCTCAGCTCTGGCTGCTCTTCCACTTTCTCTCTCTCTCCATGGACAAAAACCAGAGCCTGGGTTTTAATCCCTTCAACAACCAAATCAGGTCTGATCAACTCTGGCAACAATTTTCTGGAATAAGTGCTCAATACCACAGTGATCAGGATGGGTTGCCACTACTGTGGAGCTGCTTTCTTTCCCTTTTTAGCCAAATTTAATTTCAAGTTCATGCATGTGTGAGAGAGGAGGGAGAGAGTGGGACAACATGATACCTTAGAGAAGAAAACCACCATTTATTTTGTCACTTTTTTTTTTTACATCATCTTCTTCATACAACTGTTTCATTGTAACATTAATACATTAAAAAAAAAAAACAACACCAAAATAGCTTGCAAAATTATATATATTTTAATATCCAAAAAGTACATTGCATATATATAGTAGCAAAAGCCCCATTCCCATGGGTAGTTTCTTCATACTTAAATTTTGCGATTATTGCAGAAATGTTACTTAAAAACACCCCGAAAGCACTAAGACCTAACTGGATTAGCTTGATCTTCTCTTCCCACTTTGTTAAATAATGGCATCAGTGCTTGTGTTTAACGTTCTGAGCAGACTCCAACGCTCTGGTTTCAGCCTCCCCTCCTGCAATCGGATGCACATGGACCAAATCCCGCCCCCACAGAGTCCCAGGGGTTGGTCTAGACTAGATAGTTGTGATCCTGTTAATTGGCTGCCACTTAATACAAGCCAGCTAATGGGTTGTACATGGAAATCTCACCCCCCAGACATCTGTTCCAAACCCCAAACGCTTGTGGTTTACCCTCTGTTTACGGCACCAAACCGCCGCTTGTGCAGCGTCATATTCACACGTGCAGAGCTGGGGATGGCTGAGAGTTCTGGAAGGGGTCGGATTTCCACAGAACCCCCCAGCAGAAGCCATCAAAAAGAGAAGTGTTTCGTCGTTTTTTTTTATCTATGAAGTGGTTAAGGTCTTCCCAAAGTTCAGGATTTGGGTGAAAAGCGATCACAGAATATAGCAATGGTTGCCTTGAGATGCTGGGCCTGTTTTCAATCAGCCTCAATGCAAACATGGGAGTAAGTGGAGTTAACTTGCAGACAGCTACAACAGACTAATACAGAAAATCCTCTCCTCTAGACAAACCCAGGGCAATCTGGAGGGTTTCTGGCCACTTTGGGGGTCAGTCATGGATCCAATTGCAGGACCAAGCCTATCTCCAACAGATACATTACTCATGTCTTATTTTTTATTTTTTTTTTTTAGCAAAAAGTACAAAGCTACAGCCCAAATGTACAGATTGAAAAGATGTACAAATTACATTAAAAAAATAAACAAAAACAACCAAGCTGATAGTAAAAAACAAACCTGCATTTGTGACCGAGGTCAACTCGTTTTATTTACTCTTTCTTTTAAAACTGTGAGATATAGGGAAAATAACTCTGCATAATTTATACAGTAATTTGCCTTCTGGTTTGTTGACCCTTGGTTTGACGGGCTGACAAACGCACAGCGTTCGCGAATCGGTGCTTCCAGAGCCCCGCGGCTCGGGCAGAGCCAGGGACCTGCTGTCGTTCATTCACTTCACTTCTGCTTCCAAGGAATGTCTGTGCTGGACTTGGCGTTACGCTTTGTTCTGGTTTCTGCTGCTTGCTGAGTTCAGACACAGTCGGATGAAGTTGTACTCTAGAAAAGTTCCTTCAATGCCCTTTACTTCTTAAAATATACATGTACATATATATATATGAATATATATATATTTAATTTCCAGTTGGATGAAAATCCTCCTCTGCCTTAGAGCTAAGATTCCAGTTGTGTTCCCCTGCAGCCCAGCGTCCTCCACTGAATGGTCAAACAGCCAGTGAGAAAAACCTCATTGTGGTCATCTTTTCCTACGACCCACTGCTGGATCTATGCCTCGTCAAAAGCCTTTGAATCCTTAAAAATTCCTCTCATCCAAAAGCTAATAATCATTCCAGGGAATAGTGAACCATCTTCATTGTCACTTCCTACAGAGGACACAAGCCTTAAACCCCTCAAAAAATGCAGAGTACTGGCCCACAGGAGCTTCCATCTCTCAGTTCAAGACACAAGAGGCAAAGTTACAAAAGTAAAAGGTTTGGTCCAGGAATAACCAATATCCAGTTTTAATTCTTCCCCAGAAAGGCCACAATTATCCATTAAGGGTCCCCCCAAAAACCATAAAAATCCCAGGAGTAAAGAAAACGTCCAACCAGACTGCTCAAGGCCACTGGCAGATGAAAGCACTTAGTAATAGCTGCCCAAGTGTGGTGTGACGTGCGCGTTGGGGTGGCGGGGCACATTGGGGTTGGGGTAAATGCTTCCTGCAGGAGAGGTCCAATAGGGGGAGGCCGCTCCAAAGAAACTGGATGATGTGACAGGCATGGAAGAGGGGTGTGGGGGCACAAAGTTCACCTTCTGCTGGTGGGCATGGTAGGATGGCATGTAGGACAGATCCGACGGGTACTTGTACATGGAGGACTCGGTGGGGTGGGGCTGCAGGGCCTGGGCAATGCCGTGAAAGTCAAATTTGTAGGCATACCTCTTGCCGTGCACCTTGGTCATAATGTTCTTGTCGTAGTAGTATCGCAGCGCCCGGCTCAGCTTGTCGTAATTCATGTTGGGTTTGCTTTTCCTCTCGCCCCAGCGCCGCGCCACCTCGTCAGGGTCCGTCATCTTGAACTCGCCGTTGGTGCCCTCCCACGTGATGCAGCTGGCGTTGGAGCTGTCCGACAGCAGCTCCAGCAGGAACTGCCACAGCTGGATCTGCCCGCTCCCTGCAGACACGAGCCAAGGGGAGAGGAAATGACTCGGGCTTTCCTGCGCCGGGGCACACACAAAGGCAGGAAACAGAAGGACTATCTCGATCTCGACTGGGAACTGCTCCTTCAGGCCTTGGAAAGGCGGCCCTAGGAGTGGATAAACTGTTCCCAGCAAACAAGTTACTCAGCCCTTTGTTCTGGGCCCGGGCCTGAGGTCACGTTAGATTTCATAATGGTCGCCTTTGGCCTTAAAATGCTTGGGCTATTCATAAACAGGGCTTTCTCTGAGGCCACTGCTCTGCAGAGCTTTCACTGATTGGGTAGCACAGTGTACTTCACCCCTCCACTGCTCACTGTTTGCCATGGAGACTGTTTTGGATACCTCCAGTTCTCTCTCAGCGGGTGATCTGAGTTACACGGGATGATTTGTTCCCCAGATGACTCCTGGTTTTACTTGGTGGAGTTGTACAAGTAGTTAAGGGTAAGTTAAGAGCCTTAGGAGGATGTTTCCTTACAGGCACTCCACGTGTACAGTTTTGGTTAGTTCAAGCAGGATTTACTCCAGGCCTTGCTCTCTAAAATCAGGATTATTTACTGCAGATGATGTGCTAGGGACAGCTACACTGCGACTTTCAGAGATGTTTTGTGCCTTTCTTCATGTAAGCCCCAGCAGGCAGTGAAAAATTAGCCCGCACTACAAATCTGAGACACCAGCACTGAAGTCCCCTCTTAGATTCTTCTTAGGGCATGCTGGGTTTGGGGCAGAACATCCAGGATGGTGATTTTGTCCCCACAGAGGTGATGTTGCACCACTTTCCTCACTTTTTGGTAAGGATTTTGGCAAAAGCCCTTTTGAGGTCACAGCTGCCGAGGCCAGTGGGTGTCACAGGCCACCCCAAAGGTGCAGGGACAGCAGCTGCTCCCCAGGGCAGGCTGGAGCAGCAGCTCCGAAGGGAAATTCACCTCTTTGGTGACGGGGGTCTGAAATGTAAAATGAACTCACCTGGATTGGCAAGACGGCTGCTGGTGGGCCCCAGGATTTGGTAGGGATCTAAAAATATAAATAAATAAAAAAAAAAAAAAATCACCCAACAAAATTTAAAGGATGTGTCATCAAGAAGAAACTCCAGGTCATTATGTTTGTTCTAGAAACCAAATTTTCATTTTTTTTCTTTACTCTTTCTGCTGCTTTCCCCAGGGCCTGGAAGTGCTCCTTCTTTCTTTCTTAGCAAACAACCACCAAGTATTTCTGGAATCCAAAATGGCATGGCCAGAGTTTCTGGCACTGCTCTCAGACCTGCCAGCTTTCACATCTGGGACGTCCTCGGACATCGCCTGCACTGTGTGGCAACCAGAAAACATCAAACGTGGAAAAAAGAAGTGTGGGATAGGAGAACAGCCACACAGCAGGGGCAAATGTATTTCTCCTAATAAAAAAGGGCTAAATAAAAAAGAGCAGATGAGATTTTCAGATTCACTTGCTAGCAGCTGAGCTTGCTGCCCTGTGAGGGCAGGAAATATTCACCCGAGTCTCTCTTTGTGAAGGAAACACAGCATTAGAGAGATGAGAGTAACAGAAGTTTGTCTCTGGCTCCACCAAGGCTGAGTGCTTGAAAACCCCACAAAGCATTTATTAGGAACGAATTCCTTCCCTTTTTGTGGGGCCTCCTCAGCCCTAATCTCTACACTTCTCCTTTGCCTCTCTCTGGTTGTAGTGCTTTGGATCTGCAGCGTTTGCTCGTGGATTGAACCGGTGCCAAGAGAACTAAGCCGTGGAACAGAGCACGGGGATGGAAAGCAGCTGTGCCGCCAGGGAAGGTGGGCTCGGCCTTTCCAGGGCACTGGGAAGGCAGCAGGAAACACCCCCTGCTCTGCCCTGTGGGGTGCTTTCCTCCTCTGCTCCTCTGGGGCCAGGGAAGCCCTGCTGGGATGTCTGGAGACACTTCCAGCGGGAAGGGACACGCTGGGATGCTCTGGGGGGCTCAGCCCACGAGGACACTGCAGATCCTGGCACAGGGATGTTCGTTTAGCAAAAAACAGCCCCCAAGTGTTTCTGGAATCCAAAATGGCACAGCCACAGTTTCTGGCACTGCTCTCAGACCTGCCTGCTCTCACATCTGGGACCTCCTTGGACATGGCCTGCACTATGTGGCAACCAGAAAACATCAAATGTGGGAAAAAGAAGTGTGGGATAGAGACGCAGAGGGGCAGAGCAGCCAAACGAGCCCGCTGGGAAGAGCTGCTGGCACAGCTCAGGCCACGTCCTGTGCCCTGCCTGTCCCCTGCCTGTCCCCTGCCCGTCCCCTGCCTGTCCCCTGCCTGTCCCCTGCCCGGGGCTGCTCCACACGTTAATGGCCCACGTTAATTCCCCTCATTAATTCCCCACATTAATGCCCTATGTTAATTCCCCACATTAATTCCCCTCATTAATTCCCGTCATTAATGCCCCCAGCTGCCCCCAGTCCAGGGGTCACAGAATCCACGCTCACCTGGCTGGGGCCGCTGCTGCTCCGTTGTCTTATTCACATTTTGTGTCCCCGCCACGGGAGGGCCTGGAAAGAGAGAAGGGGTTTATAGGGTCAGAGAACAGGTACAGAGTATAAAATACATCCCTCAGGAACCACAGCGACTGCCAGGGAAAGGTGTGTGCAGCCTAAGGGCTGATATTTTGGGGATTGCACTATAAAATTAAGAGATGTCCAGGGAGAAGCCCCAGCAGTGGCTGTGCCAGCTCCAACACGGATTTCAGGGACAGGGAACTATCTGGGATGTCACCCCCCTGCTGGGAATCCCAGGCATTCTAAACCCTCTAAGAACAAGAATTGGGGTGAGCAGGGCTAGAGCAGAGGGGCCCCATTCCCTGCTGGGCTTTGCCTTTCTGGGAAGTTGTCAGAAACTCTCAGGATGTGCCCAAACTGTCCAGATCTGTCCCTAAAACCATCCCAGCAGGGACAGGCCCGTGGTTACCAGCGAGTCTGTGCAGAGGATTTGCTCCTGGCCCCTTAATCAAACCTTACAACTATTACTCTGTCCAAAATATCATTCTGCTTCTTATCTGTCCCCAGTTCTGCCTCCTATCTGTCCCCAAACCTTCTGCCCTTCTGACACTCCTGACACAGGCCAGCCACACCCGAGTCTCGTCTCAATCTTCCACTGCACAGTTTGTGATTCCCATTGGGACAGCTCACTTTTGGAGAGGCCAGAATTCCCATTCCTGCCTCATTCCTGCCCCATCCTGCTCGACTGCCTGCCTCATAGGAGGCATCCAAAGAACCCAGACAACAGGCACAGAGGGCTTGACATGAACTTTTCCTAGACAAAAACTCACAAGGAACTGGCTTTGCTTCATGGTCCCAGATGGCTGGGATTCTGTAGGGCTGCGTTTTTTCCTCTCCCATATCTCCAGTGCTCCCCTGGCCCGTCACAGAGGGTGTAAATTGGGGTGGAAATGCAGCAATGGGGCTCTTGGGGCAATTCTCAATCCTAATGGGACAGGAATCCCTAAGGCACAGGGATCCCGAATGGGACAGGGATCCCGAATGGGGACAGGAATCCTGAATGAGACAGGGATCCTGAATAGGACAGGGATCCTGAATGGGGACAGGAATCCGGAATGGGACAGGGATCCGGAATGGGACAGGGATCCCGAATGGGACAGGGATCCTGAATGGGGACAGGAATCCGGAATGGGACAGGGATCCCGAATGGGACAGGGATCCCGAATGGGACAGGGATGCTGAATGGGGACAGGGATCCCGAATGGGACAGGGATCCCGAATGGGACAGGGATCCTGAATGGGCACAGGGATCCTGAATGGGCACAGGGATCCTGAATGGGGACAGGGATCCCAAACGGCACAGGGAGCCCGAATGGGACAGGGATCCTGAATGGGACAGGGATGCTGAATGGGGACAGGGATTTGACCTGACACGTTCTGACCATGAAGCCCTGTCACGGCACTCCATGGGATTCAGTGTGACCCATCCCAGCCGGAAGGAGACCCCTTTCTGCTATCCCGGGGTTCAGAGGAGCACAGGCAGAGGAGGAGGATGAGATGGACCTTGTTATTATTGCACAGGAATTCAATGCGGATTTTAAACCTGGGGAGGCAAGGATTTGAGGCTGTTTCAAGGAGAGGGAAAAGGGGGAGAAGCATCCTCCAGGACCATCCCAGGTGCCCCTGTGGGGCAGCACCTCCTGCCTATGGGGCTGCGCAGCTCCCTGTGGGTCCATCCCAGGCACTGGCACATTCCTGCAGCGCTGGAAAAGCCGCTGAGGCTTTGAAATGACAGCCTGGCAGTTACTGGCATGGAAAGGAAAACACAGAGGAACGGGAGAGGGGAGGGTGGGGGAGCCAGAGGAGGAGGGCAGAGAGGGGAAGGGGGAAAGCAGAGCTCGTGTCATCGGCCTGGTTTTATTTTTGTTTGACTTGTTTGTTTTTTTCCCTTCTTACAGAAACCACAAACCCCACTGCAAATAGATCAGGCTGGAAAACAAACCCTGGTGGTTTCAGCTGGGACAAAGGGTGGGATGGGACAGCTCGGGAAGAGGGAGGTGACAGCCTCATCCACACTGTACCAGCAGGGTGCCCTGTCCCCAAAAAGGAGCCTTGACCCCATCAGGAAGCCCTGTCACAGAAGAGAATCCTTTTCCCCATCTTGGAGCCCTGTCCCCATTAGGGATCCCTGTCCCCATTAGGGACCTTCAGTAATTTCCACCAGCTGAGATGTTGATGTACATTTTGGGTTGTTCCATCAATAAACAGTTCTGCCCTAAGTAACACTGAAGGAAATGTCATATGATGATCCTGTTAAAAGAGAAGCAGACATTCTTTTTCCAACAGAAAAATCCTTTTCAAAACGGGGGAAAATTTCCTTCCCAAAAAGTAGCGGAACTCATTGGAAATTTTCGGTTTTCTCTGATTCTTTTTGGGGTCAGATCATTGACTCAGGGGAATCAAACTGACTGATCCAGAGTCATTGGCATGTTTTGAGTAAATGGGCCATGACTTGGAGAGATGATTTTCCTCCCCCTCCCCCTCCTCCT
>VWZT01014167.1:133861-151893 GCA_013397055.1 Pachycephala philippinensis
AAAAAAATCCAAATGCAGGAAGCTATTTTTATTTCACAAAAATCCCTGCAACGTGAAAGAACCACACCAGCCCTCCCGGCTTCCAGGCTCAGAAACTGAATGTGTTTAAAGCAAAATGGAAAAGGCAGAGCCAGGGAACCCATCCAGAGGCTCGGGTTCCTGCAAAAACAGAATCATTCCCAGGACCTGACACCCAGTGGCTCGAGGAGATCCTACAGAACTGCAGCCAGACGGTGACAGGGAGAGTCTTATCGGTCATTAAAACCATTTGGATTTTACACCAAAACTTGCCATGGGATGGAAATTCAATTAAAAGACTTGGCCTGGGGTTCTCTCCTGGTGTAAATCAGCAAATGGCTACAGCAAAGTGGGGGCAAATTTATCCCAGAAAGGATCAGGTCCTCATGTCTGGTTTAGACTTAAAAGGCCCTGTGGAACAAGAGCCCTATGACAAATGTGTGTTCAATACAAAATGGAATTAAAGAGCAGCAAATAAATCATAGATGCTTTCAAGGACTGTCACTCTGCAGCTGTCTGGTTTATGTCCAGAAATTCCCCAGCACGAATGCTCAGTCTGTTAGGAGGAAGGTAAAGGATATTAATAACGCTTTGCACTTTCGCAGCACCTTTCAACCGAGGATCTCACAGCTTTGCAAACATTCGCACTCACGGCGCGCCTGGGAAGGAGGTTAAATATCATTTTATTTATTCGCAGGCATAAATGCACTTTCTGCAGGCTTTAGCTGCCTTTCCCAGGATCAGGCTGTGTGGGGCAGGCTGCAGCACTGGTGTTTGTGCCCTTTCAGCCCTGCTTTCCACTTTCTTACCCCAAATCTCCCTCAGCTTCTACCTTGCCACCCTCTGTGCCCACCTCTCCAGACAGCCCCTGTCCCCCCTGGAGCTGTGGCCCCTGCCAGCACCTCTGGGGCATATTTAGTCTGAATAGACTGACGGATATTGCTGGGGGCAGATGGACAGACACACAGACTGCCTTCCCAGGAAACCAGCCTGAAAATCCCCAGGTGGATTCCCACACCACAATACCAAATCCTTGTCAGTCCTTTCAGCCGGAGTGCAGCCCAGCGAGCAAGGCTTTAGGGAGTCTGGCTTTGAGATATGATGTATTAGGGAGCAAACCCTCTCTGATAAGCTTTAAAAGGTTCAAAAAAATTAAAAAGAACCCTGGTGTTTTATAAATCTGAGAGTTTGGGACAGAGGGGAGGCAGGGGGGATTTCACTGAACAATGGGCTCACAGTGCCTGCGCTTCCTGAGCTGCTGGGAGGTGCTGACAGCCCCTTCATCCTGCTCCCTCCGGAGGGGCTCTCTCAGCCAGGCCCGGGCCAGGCACCACTGTGGGCCACCAGCCCTGGCGAGGCTTTCCAGAACAACGAGCTTTGGGCCTGGAATATCCGCATTTTTTAGGCCTTTATTTTTCTAGGATGGATACAGTGGGGCTGGGTCATTAGGGGGCATTATAGGGGAATCTTATTTGGGATGCCATCCGTGCTGGCACTACAGGCGAGGCTGGGAAGGAATGCAGAGCCCAGGAATCTCTGGAGCCGATGCCTCCAAGGAAATTTGGCAGCTGCAGGATGGGAAGGGGCTTGTCCTAAGTCATGGAGACAGAGCCAGGAAGGGAGACCAGGGGAAGGCAGCCCCAGGTGTCCTGGGGGATCCAGATTTGTGATGAGTCTAAGTGATCACCTGGGGCCTATTTTGTGGCAACCACTTTATAGGGAGAGAGGGAAGGGAGGGTCAGGTACATGGAGAATCCTGTGGAGCTCATATTTGATCCCACTTCAGATTCGCAGCCTTCGCCTTCCCCCTTTCCTGATTTGCTGCACTGAAATCTCTAAGGCCAAGTCCTGCCTGGAAACACCCGTGCTCCCAATCCAAGGGAGACAGGTCATCCCAGCACAGCTCCTCCTGCATTCCAGCTCTCGGCCATGGGTTCTCCGTGCAGAACACAGGCTGGTGTTTGCAAGGAGTCCTCCTGCCTCAGGAGGAAGAAAGGATCCTGGCCTGGTGGCTGGAATTTAAATTAGCTTCCCTAAATGGGGAAAGCAGAGCCAGGTGTCCTGGGGGATGCAGACCTGTGATTAATCCAAGGGGTCCCTTGGGGTCTATTTTGCAGCAGCCTCTTTATAGGGAGAGAGGGAGAGGAGGGCATGGACCCCATGGCCTTCCTTGCCCAGGTGGGGCTGTGTGGGGTGGCACTGCCCCGGTGCCTGGGAAAGGTCCCAGCACGGGGACAAACCCCTCTCCTGCTGCAACCCCAGCACGTCAGCAAGGTCTGTGTGCCCGGCCCTCACACTGCCTCCGTCCCCCTCCTGGAGATCCCATCGAGGAGCTGGGGTCATGTCCAGGGCCAGCTGGAGAGCAGAAACCCAGACTGCGGCCTTCTGCAGGGACAAGGGAGCCCAAACCACCCCCAGCTCCTCCTGGAAACCTTCAGGGGCTTGGTTCAAATGGTGGCAGCAAACATTAAAGCTGTGGGGCCCAAAAGGTCCCTCCCTGGCTCCGTGGACAAGTTCTGAGTGCTCCACACACACAGGACACCTCCTCCACTCACGCAGGACATTTCTGAGTGCCCCACACACAGGGGACATTTCTGAGTGCCCCCCCCCACACACAGGGGACATTTCTGAGTGCCCCACACACAGGACATTTCTGACTGCCCCACACACAGAGGACATTTCTGACTGCCCTATACACACAGGACATTTCTGACTGCCCCACACACACACAGGGGACATTTCTGACTGCCCCACACACAGGGGACATTTCTGACTGCCCCCCCCTCCCCCCCAGGACATTTCTGACTGCCCCACACACAGAGAGGACATTTCTGACTGCCCCACACACTCAGTGCAAACCTCCCAGGAGCTCCAGCTCCTCTCAGCACAAAGCTGGGCAGGCTCTGGGCTCTCACCTGTCTGCAGGTGTCTGCAGGGATGGTGGGACAGGGCCTGGAGCAGGGCGGGGTCTGAGGACTCCTCTGGCCTTTTCCAATGGCTCTGCCAACTTCCCATCACATTTACCCAGCTCCAGGGACACGTGTGTCACAACTGAGCATGCTGAGGCCTCAAAACCTCACAGCATCACTCGTCCTGCAAGGAATTGCTTTTCACCTTACTATCTCTGCTAATTAAAACAATTCATTAGCACACGTGCCATGTGTCGTGCTGTCTGTCATTCCTGGCCAGTGTTACTGGGGCTGTTCCCAGGGTTACGTGAGACTTCCCAGTCCTTCAAGCACCAAACTCGTTCTTTTCTCCTTCAAGACACAATGTGCTGTTCCTTGAGCTAAGGAACCACTGCTCTGGAAATCAGTATTTCTAAGTCTCTTCACTAAGAGGAAGCAACTCACTGAGTGCAGAATGATTTCAAAGTTACTGCTATTCTACATTATTAGGCTATGTGGTTATTTCTCAATTGAAATACCTTATCAAACCATCTTTTGCATCCACCTGGGTGCACTGTTGGACTTGATGATCTCAGAGGCCTTCCCAACCTCAGTGATTCTGGGATTCTCTGATCTCTCCATTGCTGTTAACCTGTTTTACAGGTCACAAATCCAGGCCTGGAACAACACTGGGTTTTGACCTGAAGTCAACACAAACCAAGTGAGAAGGGACTGACTGCTGGATTTAGGTGAGAAATCTGCTGCAGAGATGGATGTGACGAACAGATTTAGCTTGGGGAGTGTCTGAAAGTAGCTGAGAGCCTGGTTCTGAACTGCTGTCTTTATAGAAATACAGATCAGAGGGATCACACATTTCTGCTGGAACTCCTGTTCTAAATCAGTGATGGATTAAAGCCCTGTGCCTGAAGCCCACTTACTTCCAGAGTCAGACAGGATCTGGAGCTCAACATGGTGTAGGAATAGAACTGGGATTCAGTATTCCTGTCGCTGGAAGTGTCCAAGGCCAGTCTGGACAGGGCTTGGAGCAGCCTGGGGCAGTGGAAAGTGTCCCTGCCCATGGCAGGGGTGGGACTGGATCCGCTTCAGGGTCCTCCCAACCCATGCTGGGATTCTGTGATTTGTGATCTCCAGAGGGCATCTCCTGAGCTGGCGTGGGCAGGACGTGCTCAGGACAGGTTTGAGCCATGTGCCCCTGTCCCTGGCCAGACCCGGGCTGCAGGGAAGGAGCTGCTGGCAGCCGAGAGCCCTGAGCTCTGCTCCTCGCTCAGACTCACTCTCTGCCTGCTCTGAGCCAGAGGCGACAGCCCCCAGTCGTGCCTGGGGCTGGAAAAACATCCCCGAGCCGTGCAGCGCTGGCACTTCCTGAGCCACGTCTGCCTCGCCCCGTGCGAGCCTCACAAAGACACATTATGAAGAAAAGGAGGAAGCAATGAGAATATTTTTTTCCTTGTTGTTGCTTTTTTTAATATCGGCAGCAGAAATCCCAATGCACAGCGCACAGAGACTGAAGAATGTGTCCTGAGAATCCCTCCCAGAGCCAGCTTGGAAAAGCAGATGCTCTCCAGCCAGCAGAGATGTTTCTGAGCCACGCAGGGCTGCAGGCACAGCCACGCCACAGCCACGCCACAGCCACGCCACAGCCATGCAGCTGCACATCTCTGCACCTCTACAGAACCACCCAAACACACCATGCAGGGCTGCAGGCACAGCCAAGGCACAGCCACGCAGCTGCACATCTCTGCACACCTACAGAACCACCCAAACACACCATGCAGGGCTGCAGGCACAGCCAAGGCACAGCCACGGCACAGCCACGGCACAGCCACGCAGCTGCACATCTCTGCACAACTACAGAGCCACCCAAACACCCCCGGGCTGGGCAGGACCGTGCCCACAGCACCATGTGGATGTTAATCCCAGCACAGGGCACGAAACCAAACCATCGCTGGGCTTGGAGGTTGCTCTTGTTGAAAAACGCACAAATGCAGAAGTAAAACCACCCCAAAGCTCACATCCACGGAGAAAAAGGCCACGCACACGGGAGAGAAAAGGGAAGACACACATGCACAGCCGTGGCAGTTTTACAGCTTTCAAGTCATTATCAGGAAACAAATTAACTCTTGTTTGAGGAAACAGCCAGAGCACTTCCAAGGCTTGGGGAGGGAGGGCCCGGCACCCCAGCAAACGTGTGACCCCCCCCACCAGTGCAATAACACTCCTTGCACTGCACCCCAGGCAGAAAAATAATGGCTCTTTTGCTGGGGGAAAAGGAAGGATAATGGTTACTTAGAAAGTGCTCCAGACAAGCTGTCAGGTTGAATTCAGAGAACTGGAGTCTACTCTGGGACAGCGCTGGCTCAGGGTGATCCCTTGTGAGTTGGGTTTCCTGCCTGCTACAGCTTAAAGACAACGATTCTTTGTTTCCAGTTTTTCTGGTGAAAAAACACACGCCTGCCTCCGAAGAGGGTCAGGGAGAAAGCAGACAAAACACTAACTCTGGAATTTCAAAGGAAAACAATTAAAAAAAAAAGAAAGTATAAAAAGCAAAATCCGAGAGCGCTGGCTACTGTCTCCCCTGAACTCATAAATCCCTGCTTGGCCACACAGCCAAAATGAAAGGAGACCTAAAAAAGCCTCCCCTTTTTCTGCTGCCGGGCTAAAAATGGGATATTTCATCACCAGGCACACAAATATCATCGAGAAATGTTTTAGCCAGTACAGACAATTAGGAGGGCACAAAGCTGCAGCTGCTTTGCCTCAGCCACAAGTGAAGCTGAAGAATTTAAAACACGGTTTTGCTGTGAAAAGGGGCTGCAGTGGCACACTCACAGGAGGGTTTATCGAACATGGTCAGTATTTTTCACTACAACCTTTTAGATCTGAAAAATGGCCTTTTCAGGAGAAGGGTTTAATGCAGGAATTTGAGAGTGTTTTCCTGTGGGAACTGTGCTTGCGCAACCACATTCCCTGCGGCCCCTCTCTCCCCAGTCCCCCAAAATTTGAACCTGTCACCCTGAATTATCACTCAGTTTGACAAGTGGGAGAGAAGAGTTCTGAGGAGTTCCTACCAATTTAAAGGGAACAGAGGAAAGCAGCTGCAGACTTGTACTTTGTGAGGTACCAGGGATTTGGTGTGAGAGAGATTTTATTGATGCTCTAGCACCAGGAAACTCTTTCTTAGGGCCTCACAATGAACATTGGTACAAACCCCCAGGAAACCACACTGCATTTCGGAGTTCACTGATTTATTTATCTTCCTAAATTTGCCAACAGCCCCACCAAACACACAAACACACACCTTGTACCCAAACATCCCCGTTGTTCACACAACCACTTCCATAATGTGAACATAAACATGGGATAGCCGCAGACTAAACCCTTAGAATTCCCCCCTCCATCCCTATCCGTGCATTCACACAGACCTTTCTTCCTTCTGTGAAAGGTACCACATCCCTTTTTCCTGTGCTCTGCTTGAGTTTGGGTTAAATTTCTGAGACTTTGGGCTGGTTTGTCACTGTTCTCAACCAAATCTGGAAGGCTCAAGAAGGATCCTGTCCCTCTTTGCAACTCCCTGCCAGGAGCCAGGTGGGGGTTGGGATTTCTCCCAGGAACACCTACAGGACAAGAGGAAACGCCCTCAAGCTGTGTCAGAGGAGGCTCAGATTGGAATTTCTCCATGGGAAGGGTTGTTAAACACTGGAAGGGGCTGCCCGGGGAGGTTTGGAGTCCCCATCCCTGGAGGCATCCAAGGAACACCTGGACGTGGCACTCAGTGCTCTGGGCTGGGGACACGGTGGGGATCGGCACAAGGATGGTCTGGGAGGGCTTTTCCAAATTAAATGATCCTCAGATTCTGGGACTCTGTTGCCTTGGGCTGAGCCAGGCATGGGCAGAGGACAGACCTGTGCTGAATGCAGCTTTTGAATCAAGATCCTAAATGATCAGGAGGCAAACAGCCCCAGGAACCCCTCTGTGAATTCTCACAGGTGGTGCTGAGCCTTCCTTCACCCCCTCTGGCACTCCCTGCACAAACACCATTCCCTGGCATCAGCACGTGTTGGAAAGTACCACACATCCCACCCTGGGCATTCCCACAGCTTACATGGACACGGGAAACCTCCCACATCCACACACTGGGATTGTGCCTCCAGCTCTGCCCTGGGCTCGGCTCCTGCACTGCATTTTGCTCTTGCATTAAACACACAAATTACACAGCCTCCGACACACTAAAAACTGAGCACAGCTTTAAAACTGTGCTGGAGCGAGGCCAGAGAGCTCAGAGCCCTTTGGGGACGTGGCCCTTTGGCCTCCCAATGTTGTTGGATGTGAGTATTCTTTCCATTTCCCCATGGAAAGCTGCAAATGGCAGCATTCTGCAGGAGAGCAGTTTGGGGTCTCCCTGGACTGGGGCAGGTCTGTGGGCTCAGATTCCTGTCCCTGTCTCCAGTACCTACAGCAGGTCACTCACTGCTCCCAACAGCCCCAGAAAATGACCCAGACCATCTCTGCAGTGGGAGGGGGACCCAGCTCTTTCCATTCAGCCATCAGAGCAGCGTCCTTTCATTTCCCAGAAAATTGCTCTCCCAGCCAAAAACTATTGGTGATTTTCATTAGAGTAATTCACTCCTCAGAGGCAGCTGAAGACAATTTGTCCCAGTGATGCTCAGTCCCATCCTTTGGAGTGTTTATGAGCCGGGAAGGGGAGAAGCTGAGGCAGGGATAAGACAGGGTTTTACCTGTCTGCTGTGAGAGCACTCAGCTGCCCTGTGCTCCAGCTGTGGGATTTGCAGGGCCTGCTCTAAGGGTTCCCAAGAGTTCTGCTGCACAGATCTGCACTTGAGCTCCCCTAAGGCAGAGCTGCAGCTCCTTTTGTTCACAGAGCTGGCACTGCAGGGAGGGAGAGGGCAGAAAACAGAAGGGGAAAAGGCAGTCAAGCCTGCAGCTGCAGCCAGGGCACCAACCGCAGCCCTGGGACAGCGTGGGACACGGGCCAGGCTCCCTGTGCTGCTGGGGACATGGTCCTGGGGGAGCGAGCAGAGCCATGTGCTACATCTAGAACATCTGCAGCTGTCTGTGTTGCAGCTGCAGGGTTTTTTTGCCGTGTAGGTTCTTTTTTTGCAGCCGTGGATGGAACACGTTGTGTAAAGCACAGTGTGAATGTATGCAAAGAGCTCCTGTGCCTCCCTAGAACCTGCACAAGCAGGTTATTTGCATTCATTGTGTAGAAAAATTACAGGAGGGGTGAAGAAAATGGTAGTTTTTTCCTATCTTTGGCATGTTTGGTACTATTTCATCACCTGCTTTTGATCCTCAGGGGAAGGTAGTTAGAAAAACTCATCTGTTTTTATTCAGAGGCGTAGAGAGGAGAAATATTTACAGGACTGGTAGATTCCAGGTGCATTAACTTGAAGAAAAATGTTTAATCTTTTGAGAAGTTAAAAAGTTGTAAAAAATCATAATTTTTAACCTGAAATTCCTTTTCCAGAAGAATATCACCTTTTGGAGTGAAAACATCATCTTGAAGTGAGCCCAGTAAAAAGGAAACAAGGCAAATCTTGTTTCCTAACAAACCAGACTGAGGCTGAGGAATTCCAAGTCCGGTTTTATAAGCATTACAAGTTTCTGCTGAGCTATTGGATGAGCCACTTCACTCTGCTCCCCCAGTTCCTACTCTGCCAGCCTGTCATGTTCTCCTGTCTCTTCTCCTGACATCTCATCTCAGCAATAACCTCAATCAGCTGAGTGGGGCAGTTTATCCTACGTAATACCTAGCGTGGAAGGAATGATGGAATTTATGCCTTATAGGAAGAAATGGGGGAGGAATAGATGGGATTTCAACATTTCTACATAGTTCCTAATTTTTATTTGCCTGTCCCCTGGGCGTGCTCGGTCCTTTATTGACACGTGATGAAAGTTCCATGTGAAGCTGAGGGCTGCACGCTGACAGCAGTGAACCCAGAGCTCTGTCAGCTGCACTGCAGAGACACTCTCGAGGCCACTAAAAATGCAGGGGGAGGGACACTTTCCCCTCAAATTTCTTTCAGCCTGAGTGACTCAAGGCCCGAGTCACAAAGTGTTTAAAAATTCGGAGGAGTGCAGTTCAACACAGAGATTTTCTCTTTAATATTAAAAAAAAAAAAAAAAAAAAAAAAACCAAACAAAAACCACACATTTCTTGGCTTTATTTTTATCAACTGCTTGGCCTGAGACAGAACAAGCAGAGGTTTGGATGTGAGGGGAAATTGTGGAGGAGCACATGTCCCTGCTTTATTCACACAGGAGCCAGCCCAGCTCGGATGAACTTTAAATAGATGATTGTTAATGTCAAAGCAGCAGCACAGTGAAGCCTGAGTGGCTCTGTCCCTGTAATGTCCCCGTTTTGTCCCTGTAATGTCCCTATTTTATCACCTGGTGCTGCTCAGGGGAGAGAACAGCAGGCCAGGGAGCTCAGGTGGGCATTTCCATGCTGGACAAAAGGAGCTGCCGGGAAAAGCAGCCCTGGTCTCGTGTCCAGGCCCAAGGGATGAAATGCAAGGAGAAAGGAGCAGCAAGGAAAGGAGGCAGCCAGACCCCTCCTGCAGGAGCTGTTAGATGTGGGGGGTGTTTGCTGCAGCCCCTCGGTGGAACGGGACGTTTTGTCTCTGCAGCTGCTTCAGTAAAAGACCTTCTGCCTTTCCCCACTGTTCTGTTTAATCCAAGCTGTGGCTCGTCCATGCAGCCACGTTCTCCTGAGGAGCAGAGAGGTGTTTGTATCTCACAGTCACAGGCACAGGGACAGGCTGGGATAGGCAGGAGATTCCACCCCTTCCCAGAACCTTCTGAAAGGAGGAGCTGAACAGAGCACAGGGAACAAACCCAATGTTCCTGCAGCAGCACAGAGAGCAAGGAAAACCCCATTTAGGGCTCCTGTCCCTAAACACGGAGTCACAGACTCTACACAGGAGTTACAGAGCACAGGAACAGATTTTGGCTCTTTATCACCCTATTTGGCCTTCATCAATTCAGCTTCTTCTCTGTGTAGGTAAGGGATGTGCTTCATCCTGTCCCTGCCCACGGCCACAGACTAGAACAAGAGGATCCTTAAGGTCCCTTCCACCCCAAACCATTCTGGGATTCTCTGATCACACCCATCACACCAACGCTCACAACTTCATCCTGACTGAGAGTCCAGTTGGGCAATAAAAATCAGAACAAGGAGCAGCACTGGAGCTGCACAGGAAAACCTGGAACACCTGACTGAAGGACACACAAACAACTCCAAAGCCTGAAGGAGCCTCAAGAGGCTTATTAAATTCTAAACTTTAAGGTTTCTAAGCTATAGCTACATGGTCATAATTTCTACTAGATAAACAAAAACCGGGTTATTTGATACAAAAAAGAAAATCAAACTGTTCCAAAATGAAAGTGTCAAAAAAATACATTTGGTTTTCCTTGCTGGTTGAAACGAGCTACAGATCCATGGATGGGTTTGGAATACCTGAGTGGCCTGTGAAATTTATTGTGAGAGGATTTTATCCTTTCAGCTGTGAGCACAGAGAGAACCAGTGTCTCAGGCCTGTCTGTGTGAGATTCCAAACTTGTCACATCACGAACAGAAAATGTGCCACCAGCTCAGAAGAACACCAGTGTGGCAGTGACACAGTTTATGCCATGGTGCTGGCAGGACAAGCAGAGGTGGCATTTCCAGCCTGGATGGGGCTGCACAGTGTGAATTATTCCTTTTTAACCGTGCTGGGAATGCAGAGCGGAGCATTCCCATGCCAAGCATTTTCATGCCAAGGATATTATTAAAAAGGTCCAGTTCTAACCCAACCAAACCCAGGACATTTACATGCAAAACACTGACCTTCTTTAGTGGCAAGACGTGAGGAGTCTGTGTGGGATGGAGTGTTGTAGACCAGCAGTGAGCTACCTGCGGGGCAAAGAAAAGGAGTTAGTGCAATCTGGGCACACTCTGCCATGGGGAACCATGAGGGCAGGTAGGAAATGTTGTTAATGGCATGAAAACAACTAATTTTGCTGCTAATTAGGCACACATTTTCTGTGAAATTCACCTAAAAGCTTGGTAGCTGCAGGTCACACATGCTGCTGTTTCTTCACTTGCAAAAGATAAAGATATTTGTCTCCTTCACTGAGTGCCTTGATGTCCCCCGTTGAAAACTGATCTAAAAGGGTGAGGTTGTACAGTGCATTTATCCAGGGACAGGATCTATCCCAGAAATGCCTGAGGCACAGATTGTGTGGCAGGATAAGGAAGAAGCTTCTCTCTCTCTGGCTGTGATAGAGAAATTTCCTGTTTGAGGAACAGGCAGGAGAAAAGCCATGAATTGCACTGTCAGGACCTGGCCATTTTTAGAGTGTCACGTGCTTGGTTTGGGGCCAGCAGCTGCACAGATCTCAGTGGGATTCCAGCATCCCCTGTGCTCTGGGGGATTTGGGAGCAGGGATCTGTGAGCAGCTCCCTTGGATCAGAGGCCTTTCCATCCAGCCCCACGTGACACACAGGAGCAGCACAGAAAGAACCCATTGGAAGGGTCTCTGTTCTGCTCAGTCTGCGGTGGAAACGTTCCTTTCTAAGCATTTCCCTCTGCTTCTCCTGCAAACTCCCCTGGAAATGGAGGAGGAGACCCTGGGAGTTGAGGGAAGGCAGCATGAAATGCACATTTCGTGGCTGGCTGGTTGTGAGTGCTCACAGGATCTCCTGGGCTCACCTTCCCTGCAGCTCCTTGGAGAAGTTGTGATGCTTCAGAGACACCCCTGACAGGGCAGGGGGTCCTGTGGTGTGGCTGGAGCAGCACCAGTCCTGCCCACAGACCCTTCCTGCTCTCCAGATCCCCTCGGGTCAGTGGGACCCTGTCCCTGAGCATCCCCAGACCCCTCAGCAGTGCAGGGATGCCTCTTTACAGGTACTACAGCGCCAGCTGAGCAGGATCTTGTGGCTGAGCCCCGCAGCCCCACGTTCCTCTGGTCCACATGATCCCAAATGACCTCAGCTGCCCCTCAGTACTCTCAGAGTGTCTCTCTTTCCTGTGAGAGCTGAGGTTTGGGCAGTTCCCTGCCAGATTTGGGAGCCATTGCAGGTGCTGGATGCCACTGGCCCTCTGCCCTCTGCTCCAGCGGGTTTCTTTCCTTCCCCAAACACAAACAAAGGCAGAGACTGCCCAAGGCAGCGAGGACACAGAGGCTGGAGGTGTTGGGAAACAAAGCTGCTCCCAGGGAGGGGAGGATGGATGGTACCAGATGCTGCAAGTCAGGGGATGTTTCCAAAGACCAGGATGGATGGTGAAGGAGGAGGTAAAGAGTTCAGAGGGATCCCAAGAGCACCCTGGCTCTGAAAGCTGCCAATAGCCAAAGGGATTGGCTGAAATATTTAGAGAGATTGGCTGCTGGAGGAATTGAAACAACTCTGTCCACATAACTCATGTTTTCATCAAATGGTTTCTGGCTTTGGCATTTCTTTCTTGAATATCTGCGGGGAAACTCCTGTGCACCACTCTCTCCTTTTCAGGTTATTTAAAGCAATCCTGAGTGCAACGCCCAGCCCAGCTTCCCCCTGCCAGACAGGGAAGTGCTGGGGAATTCAGAAACGTGGTTTTCTATGACTAAATGGGCTGCAAATGAGTGGCTGGGGCGGTGGGGGTGGGGTGATGAATAGCACTGAACGAGCAGGATCAACCTATAGCTACTTTAGGGTAAAAATGCAGCCCGAGCCGCTGGAAAGGGCCGGCGCCTCCCCCGGTTTAATTGCTCAGAGTTCTCACCTTTGCCCGGCAGTCTGAGGTTTCTGGTGGGAACACCACAGAGAGGGAAATGTGTTTCCTATTAAGGGTTTCAATGGAGGAGGGAAAGGGAGAAAGGCAGAGACCCAGCTCAGGACAGAGGGAAGCAGACAGGCAGACAGACAGACAGACAGACACAAGCCAGGCTGCTCCTGTCTCTCTCCTTCGGGGGCAGAGCTTTGGCTGTGATGAATTTTCATTTTTGTTCCTGCTCCCCCTCGCTGGGTCAGCGACACCCTGGAGAGATCAGCTCTCTCTGGTACGGGCAATGCAGTGCAGGGCTGTTCTCCCAGAATTAATGTTCACCACGTTATCCTAGGGTACCCCCCAGCTTTCCCTTTCTTTTATTTCCCTCACATTCATTACAAAAAGATGGAGAAGGACTGAAAGCCAGGAGAGTTTTTCCCCACAAACCCTTCCCTCTCACAAGGCAGCTCGTCCTTCAGAGGTGCAGGAGCCCCTTGGTTCCCCAGTCTCGGGGTCTATTTAATCTGAAATTCTTTTCTACCCTCACCTTCCCTGCATGGCTCCTGGTGGAGTCCAAGTCCTGCTGCACTTGGCAGGATGGTTTTGTTTGGCATTAAGGCACGTTAAAAACCACTGAGCAGTTTTCTACTTCTCACCACAGCCTCATTCTTTCCCCTTGGGGCTGCTCTCATTTGTGCACACCCCACACCCGACCCCCACCACCAGCGAGGGAAAGGATGGAGGTGGCAGCTCAGCTTCTTTTGATCTTCATCCCGAACACAGCATGGATACATCCCGAACTCCCTTCCCTTCCCTGGCGAGGGTTCACCAGGCAGGATGTGCTTGAGAAAGATCAGTCTGGAGCCCCAAGGTGTGTGGGGATGGACAAAAAGGAGAATCGAGGCATGGCTTCACAGTTTTGGAGAGGGAACTAAAAGAAACATGCAAAGAAGGATAATTGTTTTTGGGGGTGGACAGGGAGTTCCCTGAAAAAGCCACTGAGGTGTTTTGGGAGGCTCCAAAGGACGGACAGTGCTGCAGGACTGGGCTCTGCACTCTGAAACCTCCCAAGGATCAGAGACACCGGAATTCCTGCCATCTCCCATGGCTTGTGGAAACAGGAAACAACTGCACCATCCTGATCCAGGCCTAAGCCTTGCCCAAAGTCTAAAGGTTCTGTGGGATGAGTTTGGGTTACTCTCGACTGTATCACACAGCTCACCTGAACCTTCCATTGCTAAAACTGAGACTGAGCTCTTTTGAGGTCATGCAGATGTTGCTGGTTTATTTTTTCAGTCTGGACTCAGATGTGCCAAGATAATGTATTTCATAGGCAGCTTTGAGAAAGTTTTCACCCTGATCAGGAGTGTAAAATGCTGAAAACTTTCTGGGAAAGCTCATTTTCAGGGGGTCTCCTTGTCTGGTGAGCAAACAGGCTCAGAAAGTTCAGATCAGCTTTGTTTCTTGGAAAACAAACCCCAAAGTTGAGGATTTGTGAATCATCAGATACCCAGCTTAACATCCCGAGAGCACAAACACCTTTAGAGAGAGAGCCTGGGCAAAGGCAATCCAGCCTGGAGGGCTGCAATTCCCCCAGATCCTCCTGTGCTGCCATCACCCATTCCCTCCCCTAAGCAGGAGCAGAGCTGAATGGCTGTGGGACAAACACCCTTCCAGAAGGGGAAAACTTGTGAAAAGAAAAGCCCACGTCCCCATGGCACTGAGCTCAGGGCTCAGCACTGAACATCCGCTGGAAGCTGGTCTGGAAAAGCCATCAGCTCCTCTGGAAGGCGTTCCTCCGTGAGGAGACACCCAGAGCAGCCTGGCCTGGGGCTGGGAACAGCTGCAGTGAGGGAGGAGTGCTCTGCCCAGCTCCAGCAGACAGGAGCTGCTGTGACGAGCACGGCACTCGCAGCACGTCTGGGGCTGAGTGCACACAGATTCATCATCCTAAAGCTGGGCATGGACTGAAAAAGGAGTGAGTAATCTGCCTGAATCCAACAAAGTTCCTCGGGTTTTGCACTGGCTTAAGAGCACAGAAATCGCTGCAGGCACTGCCCTGGCAGGACAGGATATTTTGATGATCATTATTAAATGACCATCACTTCAATATTGCAGCTGCATGTGGGAGGTGCGAGGCACAAACCCCGCCCCACAGATCCACCATCCCAAGGATGGGCCCAGCCAGAAGCCAGGATGGCTGGCCCACCTTACAGACAGCAAAACCCAGGCAATTAGGTTCATTCCTCCTAATTTCAGGTATTTGAAGGCAAGGTGTGGCCCAGGGGCTGCTGCCCTGAGTGTCAGTGTGCCCTTGTGCTTCCCTGCTGGAATGGAGACCAGTGTGACCAGAGCTCGGTGTCTGAGGGCAGGTGGGATTGAGCAGGGATTTTCTCCTGAGCAAATGGGCAGCAGCAGGTGGTGAAGGTGGCCGCTGAACCTGGGTGTTCAGGCTCATCCATGAGATCAACAATGCAATTCCACTGACACTGGCTTTGAACAGCCCAAATAATGGGACACCAACACCAGGAATGATCCTGGAGATGCCACCGAGAGCTGAAACAGCAGAGCATTCCACCCCTCTGCCAAGCTTTCCAAATTCAGCCTGGTCCTGCGCTCTGAACCCACACAGCTCCATCTCTCTGTCAGCTCTCAGGCCTTATCAATAAGATGATTCAAGTGTCTCACTTGCGTGTTTATCTGGTGGGAATTGAGAAGCGTTTCCGGTTACAAAGCGCCTGATTTCCCCAGCCCTGGGCAGCAGCTCAGGCCAAGGCACTGCTGGGGCACAGAGCTGCCTTCCCACTTCCCAGGAATGTGTGCGATTCCACAGGCAAACCTTCACAGCTTGCTGTGGAGCAGCAGCTCTTTGCTGATGACACGGGATGGAATTCGCCAGTGATTTCAGATGGGAAATTATTTTATTGGCCAGTCACAAGGAACAGACACTGTTCAAATCCAGCAATTTGGTTTTTTGTTGTGAATCATTTCCTTGGCTTGACTTCTCAAGAAAAATAAAGGTGGGGCTTCCAGAGGCACCCATCTGTGATCTAACTCCCGTGCCACTGGAATCTGTGAAACTCCCACTGATTTTAGGCAGGGAGAGATCAGCTTTGAAGAAACACCCTAAATAAATTCTGTATCTCCGCTTCCCTGGCCAGAGGAGACATCTTCAGCTGCCTTTTCATCACAACTGGATTTTCTAGTGGAGAAAATACACTTTCTCCTTTCTCTCCCTGCACTCCCACCTTGATTTATGGCACCTTCTCCTGATTTTTGAGTGCTTAAATAATGATCCTCCTATAAAAGCTGTTTCACTTGGAAAAACAGCGGAGCGTATGGGGCCCAGCTCCAGTTCTCTGGCTCATCACAGCACCATTACCCTCAGCATACCTTTGTGGGGCAAGGAAATGCTTTTAGCTTCATTTATAGGTGAGGAGGAGACATTTGGAAGCTGTGGATGTGATCATGATTGCACAGAAGTCTTGGGAAAGCTGGAATTAAGACTCCCAGTGTCGGGAGCACGTGCCATCCCTCAGGTGATCATTCCTGTGTGGGTGCTGGGGTTATGCTTTTCCACCCTGCTCTCAGCTCCTGGGTTTGGGGCTTAACAGAGCAAAAAGGGGAATTGGGTCCCTCCCATACTCTAGTGTGGGGCAGACCGGAGCAGTAAGGAGCTTCCACAACCTTTTTCTCAGAGTCCTGGGTCATTTGCACAGCGTCTGCTCCAGCACATTCACACAGGGGGAATCACTCCCCGGTTTTTAACTCTCTCCACCAAACCTGGGCCTGCAGGAGCCCAGGAAATCTCCAGCCCTGGCCAGCTGTGGGCCCTGTTCATGGGAAGGGCACAGCCCTCCAACTGCAGAGCTATGGAGCCACACCAGTTAATGTCAGGTTTAATCTCCATGGCAAATGTGTGCATTTTTATCACATACCCACAGATGTTGTTGTTATCTGTAGGACTTATCTAATCTCCTTCGGAGCCCTGCTCAGTTCTTCACCTCCCTGATAGCACCAGTAGCTCCATCTGCATTCATCTGAACTTTCCAACCCAGTTTCATTCCCCGTCTCCCTGTTAGCTCTCTCTGCTTGCCTTTGTCCATTTTCCCTCGCCCTTGCTGCAGGAAGAGCCCTGGCAGTTCCATGCCCATGGCAGCTTATCCCGGTGCCAGGATGGGATGGGATGGGATGGGATGGGATGGGACGGGACGGGACGGGACGGGACGGGANATGGGATGGGATGGGATGGGATGGGATGGGATGGGATGGGATGGGATGAGTCAGGGCAATACTCACTTTCCCTGAGGTAACTGAGGTGAGAGAGCAGAACTTCTGTGTTGTAGAGGGAGGTGGTGCGCAGGAAGTCATCCTTGTTCATCTTGCAGAGCTCTTTGCCATCCATGTTCTGGAAGATGGTGGTGTCGATCTCCATCAGGCCGTACTCCTTGATAGCCCACTCCAGCCACTGGCGCACGTGTTCCTGGGTCCAGAGGGTGGGATCTGGCAGGGGAGAGCAGAGGATGGGTGTTGGTGCCTGAAGCACGGACCCAGACCGGGGCAGGACATCTGAATCAATTTTATTCAAAGAGCCACCTGGATTTATAGACCTACACGACCTATCACACATTGCCGTGCCGCCACGTGCTCCTTCGTGCTGCCATGTGCTTTCTTTGTCTTGTCATGGCCCACTGCAGGCACATCCCACAGCCCACAGTTCAATTCCGTCCCAGCTCATCCACAGATGGGCACACACACTCCTCCAGACTCCCTGCAGCCCTGTCAGAGCATTACCCATTGTTTCCACAAGCAGATATATCAAATTTTCAATATATTATTGAATTTACAGGATATTTTGATGATCATTATTAAATGACCATCACTTCAATATTGCAGCTGCATGTGGGAGGTGCGAGGCACAAACCCCGCCCCACAGATCCACCATCCCAAGGATGGGCCCAGCCAGAAGCCAGGATGGCTGGTCAATCATATATTGAAAATTCAATAATATATTGAATATTGAAGTGATCCCACTTTGCCAGGATGAACAAGCCCATGCTGGAGCAGGGCTTAAGGGGGGTCACCTGGCGTGGTCACTTGTCCTGGCTGTCCCCACCTGCCCAACCCTCACTCCTCTGCTTGCTGGTGACATTTGCCTCTATTCTGTGTGCAGAGAAGCTTCCCAAAGGAAGCTGATCCCTTGGAGAGGTTGTTCCTGCCCCAGCTGAGGCTCTGCAAGGCTGAGCAGTGACAGCAGGGCTGGGTGAGTCCCACCGTGGGCCTTAGGGAGCCCCACAGCTGGCACGTGAAACCCTGAGGGTGGAGGTGTCTCTGGTCAGCAAAGGGGTTCATAAAATAA
>VWZT01014168.1:0-24091 GCA_013397055.1 Pachycephala philippinensis
ATGTTGTAACCTAGGACACAAACTCTCTATTTTTGATCATCTTGTAAAACTAATAAACTTCTTCCAGATAAAAGAATTCAGCATGACCTCTCTAGCCTGTCTTAGGACTGTGCATGAACTTAAGGCTCCCATAGTTACAACAAAGTGTAGGTTTCCAGGAAATGGAATCATTAATTTGGGGGACTGACGTCCTTTGCATCCCGAAGGACAGATCCAGCTGAGGATCCTTCACTCATGCCTGAAGGAGCTTTGCATTTGGCAACACTGTGTCCTAAATCTGTGCTAGCTCTACAGTTGTCAGCAAACTGTTCTCCTACTCCTATCCTGTTCCAGATGTTCAAGAAGTAAAGCTGTATTTTACTCTTGCTGTCAGCTGTTTGACAGTGCTGCTGCTTTTTAAATAAATACAAAAGTTAGGATCTTAAATCACAGATAAAGTATAAGTACACCTTAAACCCACATTTGTATAGAGTTGCTGTTGCTCACCTGTCAGGGCTCTGTTGCTATTACTGGAGCTCAGATCACCCCGGCTGAATGTTTCAGGGAACTTTGCTCCCTTTGCTGTTTAGGTGGTTTGGTAATACTGGAAAATGCAACTCTTTTGGCTGGAATCTTGAGAGAGATCTCTCAATCTCTGTCTCTGTCTCCCACATATCCCTTCTGAGCTGTGTTTTGCATCATATTGACCTCTGGAAAAATGTTACTCATACACAGATCCTGTGACTGGCCAAACTTTATTCTTTCTTTCTTCTCATGCCACCAAGTGATATACTGATATTTGATCTTTGGGTTTTCTCTACAACATATGCTTACTCCTTCTAACACAACAACAGTCCTGAAATGAATATGAATTATATTTTAGACCGTATGCTGTATCTGGTTGGGAGAGTAATGAAACAGAAGGAACATGACAGGGAAGGCAGTTCTTGTTTACTGTACTTTTTCTAGCAGACCAATGTAACTAGAGCGCACTGAGGTTAGATGAGAGCGATGGGGTGGTTTTTCTTTCTTCTCTGTGCAAGTATAGCTTGGAAAATGACCTGAAATTTTTTTCTCAAGCAGAAGGAATGCTGTAAAACAGCTGTTGCAAGTCACTTAGCCATGCGCATCATTATCTGTATTGTGATAGTCTTTATTCATCTGCTTTCCTCACCACCTGTCTGCTCTCCCTTTGCTAATCTGTACTTGTGAGTTTACTTTGTCTTTACTCAGCAGTGTTCATGAGGTGGTTCCTTGCCTTGGCTCTCTTTCTTAATAACACTCATTATTTGCTTTCATTAACCTATTAGAATTGTATAGAAATAATATTGTCCTGTCATTTTTACCATTGAAAATTAATTAATTTACGGGATCAGTTTTCCAACTAACTTCATAAAATGGTATACTATTTGAAAATAGGACTGTAACTCAGATGTTCAAATTCTCATTTTTCATACTCTCACTTTTTACACTTTTTACACTTTTTAATGACAGCTTCATTCTTTGATCTGAGTAAGCAGCTCAGACCTTGTGCGAATGAATGGTGTTTCCACTAAGTGTGTATCTTTACAATGTATTTCATGTATAAGAGCTCCAACCAGCTGAAATGCTAAGAATTTTGTTTAAATAATCTTTTTTTTTTTTTTAATATTGTCTAGGTATACATGACTTAAGGTTATGGGCTTTCATTTTAATCAGCTCCTGGTCTTTATGGTGTATGTGTTCTGTATAACTCCATCCCTCAATTCATGTGTGCAGCCACAAGAAAACCCCAAACAAAGCAAACCACAATTCTGAGACAACAGCAACACACTTAAAAGAAAAGATGATTAAAGGTATGTCTATCAAAACCAACAATTACTAGATTGCTTCTATGCAGGCTTCTGTATTAAATGGTTAAGTATCTTGAGAAGAAGCCCATGATAATAGAGATAATTTTATTGGAAGGGTGGTGATGGACATTTTATCCATCTATTTTCTTGCTGTAGCTGCATGATGGGAATTAGGATTTCACTGTTCTCCTGAATTTCCTCTTTGCAGTGTCTAATGCAGAAAAGCCAATTCTCTCATTGTTTTGGTAATGGTTATCTCTTCATTTATCTGTTAGTGAAAGTAGACAGGGAGTATTTTATGTGCAGGCAGCTATAGCTCACAGAACTGGCATAATCATTTAGAGGAGAGTGGTGGAGTGAAATGGATGAGACTTTTGTTTAGACAGGGATTCTGTTCCTAGCTCTGCCTAACGTGACCCTGCGCAGCCTTTCTGAGCCTCCTGTATTTTATCTTTGACATGGGTGGACTGATACTTGCTTTCCTCATAAAGTAGGAAGATGGAACTGTGCTTAGTCATTATCTATCTGAAGTGTCAGCATCATTAGGCCTGATCAGGGGAAGAAGTAAAAGCAGCACTCCTGGGTCTCCTCCAAGCTTTCCCTGGCTGGCGAGACACTCCAGCAATCCCAGCTGTTCTTCCCATAAGTGCTCGGGTTTGCCAGTTTTACTCAGTTGTTTTTATAAACTATGGAGGAGGGACAGTGGGTTCAAGAAAAATGCATAGGGTGGGTAGGTAAAGTCTCTAGAAATGCTAAAAAAACATATGAAAAGTGAGACCCTTCTTTCTTCAGCAAGTGGATCTCACAGCAGTGCCACACCACCTCTTAAATCCTGATGGACTCTTTTCTTGCCAAAATCTGAATTGTTTCTAAAAACCCCAGAAATACGACAGGCTTTTTAAAGAATCATAGAATCATTTAGGTTGGAAAAGGTCTTTAAGATCATCGAGTCCAGCCATAAGTTATGCTCTTAAAACTGTGTAGTTTTTACTGCCCTTATTTCTAGAAGTAGATGCAGGCCAATGTAAAGGGTGATATGTCTCCTAAAATATGCACATCTTTTTTGCATTTAATTTGAAAAAGACCACAAAATTAAACTGAGGCTAATTGATCAAGGTAAATACGAAAAGGTCAAGGTAGGGATTTTTTGATTTACTGGCAGTTTTGAAAAAATCTCCAAGTCCATAGCCACTTTTTTTTGGTATCACAGATAGCATCTTGAGAATTCAGCCTGAACACCATGGGAATGTTACATGAAAGATACTGCTACTTCAGGTCTTCATCAGTTTGGTTTAATCTGAAATATTAATGGAGTTCAGAGGTAATTTGGTGGAGTCCCATGTATAAACATTTTTCTGCTGTCTGCATTTATGCTAAGCTTTAGTGTTGCTCATCGGCTTTAGCATGTAGAGGAAACTGTAAAAAAAAAAACAACCAACAAACCCAAACAACTTTTTAATTCCACTCAGATTAGCTCTTTTTATGAGCTTGCTTTGAATTTCATTGCACTGTGTTTATGTGCAAATTTTCTCAGTTCCTTTTGTATGGCAGTTTTCCCTGGTTTGGATGGCTTTTTCATACCAAAAAGGCAAAAAGAACATAGATTAAAAAGAGTTGAAGGTGTGATATTTAAATCTCTTTAAATCATACTCATTTGCTGTTGAAAATTTTTCAGTCTAACAGCTTTGTTAGGGTCTAGGGTAAACAATCACTGAGAAATGAGAAAAATGTAATTCAATCAGAGCAGATTAATTGCATGTATTATTACCACAAAGATGTGTACATGTATCCTCAATATGCCATGCGCAGGAAAGCTTACTTGGGATTTCATGTACTGCATTTGGAACAAGAGCATTTGGTTCCTTGAAGGTCCTCTTCCCTGCCCTGGTCTTCCATCTTATCATCAACCCAGCCCTGGGTTTCTGCTATTTTGACACCTGCTGGGTCTCAGGTTGAACCCAGTTAATTAACCCATATGTTGTTTATTTCAATAAAAATACCAGATTACTTACAAAGAAATTAAGCAATCTTTTCGACCTCTGGGCGCAGCCTCGTGGGACAGCCAAGGACAGCTGTAAAGTTCTTCTTTTTAAGAAGTTCTGGTTAATGTCAGCTGAGAAAGCTCTCAGTAAACAAATGAATAATTGATTGCTCAGCTTTCACATAGCTACTGCGTTTCTGGGCTCACATGACTCATTTGTGAACCATTCCTGTCGTCCTAATGCCATAACATTGGAGAAATGATGATTGTTTCTTGGAGGATTCTTCTGTGGACATAGTTGCCAAGACCAAAGCTGTAATGGTTTGTTATTATGACCTTTGTTATTCCATTAGGCTCAATAGCTTTAAAAAAATGATGTGTGCATACTTTAGGAAAGTTTTTACCCTTTACATTGACCTGACATCATAGTTTATGCTACAAAATGTATTAATGACAAAGTAGTGTTTTCATGTCAGGCGGACAAATTTTAACAACTTATAATCTGCCCTTAGTCATCATAAATACAAATGTATTGGTAAAACAGACCTTGTTAATGCAGCCAAGACAAATGCTAGGCCATATTTCAAATGAATTTGAGGCACTAGTCTATACACTCCACGATTTTTTTTGTGTAGCTTGAAATACATTATTGTCAAAGCACTGTTAACATGGTTTTCCAGTGGGTATTGTAGAGCAGTAATGGCCCATCAGATGCAAACAATCTAGGGCGTTTTTTCTTGATTACTTGAAGATGTGTAAATGTCTTTGAGGATATGGAAGGGCATAGGGAGCATTTAATTATTATTATTTTGATGTTTTTTCAGTACTTGAAAAATCAGCTGTAAAAAAACCTTGTGAGCCTGACAATACTTGCAAATTGCCTTGTACAATAAAGGGTTTAATTTGTAATAAATTCTGTACATTATAATTAACTGAAGTACACCCTATCCAGTACCCACTGCTCACTGCAGTGATGATACAAGGTAGGTTTGCTATTTTCAGTTGCTCTAGAACTTCAAGGCCAATACACTGACCACAAGTGCTCTTTTCTGGTTTTGCTTCCATAAATTAATTAACTGTATGCAAGAAGGTTGGCTTTGCTGCTTGGCTTACACCCTTTCTTGGACACTCTCAGGGCAGAATGGGACTCTAGAAGAAGCTGTGAAGCAGAAAGGCTACCTGCTTTCTTCCAGCTCTCTTTCATATTTCCTAGCTGGTGTTTGAAGAGCTCTTATGTGCACAGACCTGCCCTGAGAGGGCCCAAGGAAATGTGTAGGAAACTCCTGGCCTTTGTTTTTCCAATGCCTTTCTGGAGGAGAACTGCCTGTCACTGGACTCTGACACCAGCATGCTACCAACATCATGGAATCTTCCCTCGTGGAGACTTTGCTGTAAGGCTTTCATGCAGAGAAAGGAAATAGTGAACTTTCAAAACTCTTCCACAGATTTGCAAGGAAGCAGATCTGAGTCAAATTTGGTTATTTTTGTGTGGGTTCAGGCAAAGGGAAGTTTCTCCACACTGCTTTTGTTTACAGGAGAAATGCACCAGAAGGTCTCCCTCGTTGTTAACCCCTGTTAACAGTGGTACTGGAGAAATGTTTCTTTCCCTCAAAATGACACTGCACTAAGGCAAGTTTGCAACTATTTGTCCTGTCCACTTTGTAAACTGAGAAACAAGTATTTACTGCTACAAAAAGTGGTGAAGTATTCTTGATGTCATGCAGCAAGAAGACACTTAGCACAGCATCTCTCTGCAAGACGGAAACATCCATTGCAGATTATCCCATGCGTATGGATAAGTACATATTTAAAGATTCATCTTTCTGGTTTTAGACCTAAATCCTTGTGGAAAACAGTATGTGTCTTAGGAGTCCTGGATGCAAAATTATCATGCTTCTTCTCAGTGCTGTTTAACTGCTGAATTAATCAAATACAATTGCTTAAGCCCCTGGAGGGAAGGATGTAATAAATCTTGGGAGTATTTGTTCTGGTTTATGGCTGGGAGAAACTGCGCAACATTAAATCAGATGTTATAAACATTTGCAATGGCACATTTTCCTTACTCGGGGCATTGTGGCATGAGTCTTGAGAAACTAAAGAGGGTATGTCCTGAGGACTTGATGCATTTATTCTGGTTTTTAATAGCTGACAGTATTGCTTTGTGCGGAATGGGAAGGGGCCGGCTGCTGAGGAGCTGCACGCTGTGCATCCCACGCTTTCGGGTAGAGGGCAGTCGGGTACCGCACACGGGACTGGGAGCCCAGCTCCGGGCTGAGCCTGCTGCCTCGGCCTGGGGATGGAGGGCATCCCCCATCCCCAGAAAAACATCTCTGTTTCTCCTCTTCAGAGAGATGGATTCACTGTACCCGGACTCTGATATTGCTCTGAAGCAGGACAGTTTGCTGACAGTACATGGAGCTTCTCTGCACTGGGAGCAGGAGCTGCAGAGACATGCAGCAACCAGTCGAAAAAAACTATCCTGCCTGAAATAAGAATCCTCCTGAGTTTAAAATGGAGCTGCCTTGAGCTGTTTTCCTCCCTGCAGTGGGGGACAGTCCCAGCGCGCTGCGCCGAGCAGAGTGTGCTGTTCTCATGCACAGCATGTCCTGCCCCTGGGACATTGATCACTGGAAGCAAAGCAAGGAGGCAGAGCCTCTTTCCCCGGAAAAGACATGTGCCTGCCATTCCAGCAAAAGGAGCTTTGTCTCACTTTAGGGGACGATGTCCTGAGGCACTTTTGGGGTTTTTTTTCTCCTAATTTACAAGTACCTGAACAGGCTGGTTGCACCATGCCTGTTCACTGCATGCTTTGCTCTGAACCCTTCAGAGCTGCTTAGAACCTTTGGAAGGTGTAAATGATGTCAGCCTGGATAACGTGCCAAAGCTGGGCTCCTCTCGTTCCAGGGAGGGAATGGTGAGCTGAAGTTTCTGGGTTAAGCCCTGAAGAAGAGCCAGTCCTGCTCCTTGTTCTAGCCAGGGATGCGTGAGAAGCTGCTGCTTCTGCCCCTGGCGCCCCAGCCTTCCTCTGCAAGAGCCGCTTGGTGATTTGCTGTGTGAAGCAGTCGGAGGGGCTGTGATTAGTGCATGGTCTCAGTAGTTTGTGGCCCTAGACTGGAGACAAGAGCTGGGTTGTTCCATAGGGAATAATAAGCCCCTGTGGTACCAGCTCTTCTTGCTCAGGTATTTGAGAACCTCTGGATGATGGGAGGATGCAGCTGCTTGAGTTGCAGGAAAGGGTCTCTTGGGAAATGACTCCAGAAGCTGCACGGCAGAATTGGAGCTTTTGTTGTTCAGCTGGTTCAAAGGAAGGTGGAAGACAAAAGGCCACCCAGGGGCAAATGTCTGCTGCCAAGGCTGAGCACGTAGTGTTCACTCATCCCCCCGGACTGTAAAAGCCCAGCATGGGACCAGTGGGACTGCCTTGCTTGCTCCAATATTAAATCTGGTGTCAGTGTCCCTGCACGTGCTGGCCCATGTCACTCAGCTTCTGTGGGCTTCTCAGACCTTCCCAGTAGAACCTGCAGTCACTGGGCAGTGCATCAGCAGAGGAATCAGCCCTGCTTTAAGAATGCAGCCAAAAGCATAAAGGATGCAGGATGGAACTGTGTCTGTGGAGGGGGCTGAGGGTCTTCTGCTTCACATCTTGCAGTGGCTGCAGTGTAAAGCACATCGCCAGAGCTGCAAAGGGCAGGAGCCACCTGCCACAGCAGCCTTGCAGACACCCTGACCAGCCAGCTGCTTCCCAGCTGCTGTTGGAAGTCTCGTTAGGAAAGAGCTCCCTGCTGAGGGGCTTTACCCATCCAGGGGTTATTTTTGTCATTTCCCATTGTGTTGATGAAAGCACAAGTTGTGAGCATCAGAACATGCTTGGGCAGTGAGGGACCTTCCCGCTCTGGGATCAGTGGCTGGGTGGGAGCTGCGATGGTGAAATGCCTCAGGGTTTGCCTATCACTGCCTCAAATCCAAGCAAATTCCCAGCTGTGATGCTGCTAGTGCTGGTGCCCATGAGCAAAGCCTCAGCCAGTGCCTCCATTTCTCTGCTCCCTGGCTCCTGCCCTTCCCGTGCCAGTGCACCACACCTGTGCCTCTGTCCTGACAGCCCAACGTCACACGGGCTTTGTTTGCAACAGCTGTAGAGAGCAGCAAGGCCACACCGTAAAATATGACCAATTTTTATCAGAACAATTTCCTGGGAAGCTTTTTTCTTCTTTTCTTTTCTTTTTGTTTTTCTCCTTCCGTAACGTAACTTTAGGTTTTAAGAGGGGAAGGAAAAAAATAAATAGTCTAGAGAAAATAGATTGGTGGGACCATGTCTTAGAACACTGCAACAAAGGGGCATTCAATGAAATTAGAAGGTGGTAAGTTCAGATCAGAAGAAGTATTTTTATATGAGGTGGGTCCAGGCTGAGGAGATAGCAAAGGCCAGCAATGTGGTGGGTTTTGAAAGGGCTGAAATTTGGATGGGCAACAGGAATGCTGAGAATTACCAAAGTCAAGAGAGGGTGCATGGTATTAATTGGGTAGAAATTCTAAGCTTTCAGGCAAAAGATGACCTCTGTTTATCACAAGCTAGGATCTGAGGTGGGACAGGTTATTTCAGTGCTTGGTGGGACTCCAGAAGCAGACTTGAACATCCCCACAAAATAGTGAGACAGAGAAGCTCATTCAGGGAGCCTGCAGCAGCACCAGAATATGAGCACGGGTCCCATGAGTGCCACGGGGCCACCCTTCCTCTCACAGCCAGGCTCAGGCTTTCAGAGCTTCTCCTCATGAGAGCAGGGCTTGGATGCAGACTCTCTGGACTTGCCTCTAGTGAGAAATTGCGAGTGTCAAGAAACTTGGGTTTTATTCCTGTGCTTCAATGCTGTTGTAAAAATAAATCTCTTTAGAGATATTCATAAAAGTTAATGGAAGTCTTGAATAGAGCTTTTTTTCCCCTCCTACCAACCTAATAAAATGTATTGCTTTTTCTCCCAAGTATTTTTATATTAGCAGGCAGTGGCTGCTGCTGGAGGAGAACTGTTCTAGTGCTATAAAATTACTCCAGATGGAGACCCTCTTGCTGTTCACTGACTTCAGGCTCAAGCAAAGCTGAAATGTAATGCTTGTCCTGATGGTCACCATCCTCAGCCAGGAAATATGGGAATGTGTTTGGCTCAGGGAACAGCGGCGATCTCCCCTTACAATGTCTGATTTATCGGATGTCTGTTAAAACAATAGTTTTGGAATAATTTTTAGATTTTCTTTAAGAAAAGGAAGAAAATGAAGATGAATGAAATGGGACTGGTGCTCCGGGCTTGACAGGCGTAGCACAGAAATCAGTCCCCACAGATCTGGCGTTAACAGTCATACTGAATGTCTGGATCCAGTGCTCATGGCAGATCATTTTTCCATCTGCCTGGGAAAGTCACGACCGCTCTCTCCCAACAGCTGACACGGAGATACAGCCAAAGCTTCTTCCTGGCACACTGAGCCAGCAAAGGCTGTGGGTGCCCACCACCATCAGGACCAAATGCCATCAAAAAAATTAAAAATAGAAAACTTGTGTGGTGCTCACTGCACAGGGAAGGAAAAAAACCCTTTTTTCCGGTGTGCAGAGGTACATCACTGCTGTGGTGGCAGTGAGGCGAGGGGCTGAGCAAATCCAGGCTGAGCTCAGTCCTGCTCAGGACATCTCTGCAGAGCACCTGGTATCCAGACATGCTGCTGCAGCAGCAGGAGGGCATCCAGGCTGGAAAGATTATACCACTGCTAGAATATGCAGCGGCAGTAGTGGAGTAATGATTTTCTGTGCCTTAGTGCTGAAATGCTTCAGGATTTACCTATCAAGCTCTCAAATCCCAGCAAAGAAAATCCTGGCTCTGGTGAAGCACTGAACAGATGCTCCCTCTTGCTCCTTCTGGTTTGGAAGAGGCAAAGGAAGTTATCTATTAGCTTATCTAAGATAAGGTGTATAGTACAAAGGGTCTTTGCATCATTCCCCCATTTTGCTCTTGCAGAGAACCCACCCTTTCTCATCTATGAGACAATTTGTGCACATTTCATGGTTTTTTTGGAAGTGGCTTGCAGTAAGCTAAACTTTTATTCCCTTTCTCTGTAGTCTGCCAGGTTTTCTGCTCTTTTCTAAGTGACCCACACTCTTAACAGCTTGTCCTGGCTGCTGTGCTATTGTTCCGCACACATGTGCTATCACCTCTATTGCTGCCGGACTGTTTGTCTTTTGATTACATGTGGTTTGAAGATTAAGCCTCAATGAGCCCCGTTAGTTTCTCATGGGTTTTCCTCTCCTCCAGCAGCTCAGCCTGGCAGGTGACTTTGCCATTGTTGTTCCGTCTGGGGCTACGTACGCACGTAGGAAGTTCACAGGGGAGATTTTCTACGTTTTCCTTTCCTGCCGAGGGATCTGTAAACACTTTGTCAAAGCCAAGCATTTGACTTTTCTGTTGTCCTCACGGCAGCATGCTGAGGGTCAGCTGTGCGCCATGGTTTTCTCCAAGAAAACTTGGAGATTTCAAGGAGGGGAATTGAAATCCATTGTTGGATACCAGTTCAGTCGGGTTTCCTTCTCCACCAAAAACAGGCGACAGGAAAGCAATTACAGGAGCAGATGTGACTTGTGACGTAAATGTTACTTCTGGCCGTTTTGTGCCTTTTTTTTGTAGCTAATCCAATAGGGTGATTCCAAAGCAAAAGTCGACGGGTACTTGAGGGATACAGGCCTATGGTGGTCATTTTAAGCTTTCCCTTGGCTCAGTCAGGTCCTGGGACAATTTGCAACACCTTACCAACCATTTCTTCAAATAAAATTAGCAAGTAAGAGGAATTTTTGGAGCAACTTCAATATGTGCATCCTGTGTAATTGCCTGCATGAGTCCCACTGCTCTGTCCACTGACTTTGTGATGTCTCTGTTGTGAGCAAGGTATTGAAGTGTTGCTTGTAATCCCTTTGCAGTAATAAATCAGTAAGTGTTTTCCAGCTCATGTTTCTTTTCAAGACGAGTTAAATCCATAGCCTGAAGTCTGGAAATTAAGCTGGTTTTAACTATTTAGGTCTTTTAAATCACCTCATTTTTAAGGACATAATGTAATTTCTGCTGCATAAACTGGAGCTGTTACAGAGTGGTTGTAACCTTTCTAGATGCTCACTTGTCTGGGTGTTTTGTGAGGATAAGCCCAGTGGGCCATCAAGTTTGATCTCCCTCCATGTCCATGTTGAGGGCAGCAGTCTAGCCAACCACTGGCCCCTTGACACAGCCCCTTCCCTGAGCAATCTGGTATCCAAGTCATCCTAGGGCTGTGAATTGTCCCTCCAGACAGCTGCAGCCCAAGAGCTTGTGTCTTCCTGCACCAAAAGCTGGATGTGTCCCTGAGCTTCCTTGATGCCAGTGCAGCAGTGTCTTGGTGCTGTCCTCGAGCTACATGCCAGCCTTGGAGTCTCAAAGAGAGTGGTGACGGCTGGAGCCCTGGGAGTCAGACCCTGAGGTTGCTCATCTCTTTATGCACAGGACCTTAATTCTTCCCAAACTCACCTGGCACTGTCTGCCCAAAGCTCATGTGTCAGCTGGAAACTGGTGGCAGAGCCAGGCACACGTCTGGTGTGCATCTGGTTCAGTGGGTACACATCTAGGGGCAGAGGGCATGCCTGCTGCTCACCTTGCTGCTGCCCGGCACTGCGGGGGCCCCTATCCCTGCCCAGAGCCCCGAGCACTGCAGCCATGCAGAGACAGCACAAATAGTGGTGGACATCATGCCTGCTCACAAAGTAGGGCACTGTAAAGCTTCGTTTACTCCATGCACTTCACTGGCAAAGGTTTTGCTTTCATGTTCTGGAGAGGTGGCCGAGGAAGGGAAGTTGGCAGCCACAGCTGGCAGGAGCGGCCACCAGCAGGCTGCAGCTCCAAGTGGCACCTGTTAATGCGAGGGCTGACTCTGTCTCACGTTAAGTTATTCATATGCTCATATTTCTGGCCAGAGAAAACTTTCTACCAAAATGTGCCCTGCCTCATTAGCCGTCCCCACCCAGGGACCTCCTTTCAACTTCTGCAAGCTTCCCAGCACCTCGCCACAGGGACCAGTCAGGGACACAATAGCTCCAGCCTGTTTATTTCATTTCACTTTTCCTCTCCTCTTGGCCGGCAGCCAGCAGAGATGTTCTTTGCAAAGATAATAGTTTCAACTTAATCATTCACCTCTTATGTGTCTAAAACGAGTTAAGGAGACTGGAAGTTTCCAAGAAAAATAAATGAACAGAACTATTTTGAGGGGGCCTCTTTAAGGCTGTTTTATTGATTTTTAAAAAAAAAAACAAAAAAAACAAAGCAGCAAGCTGTTCCTGCACATCACCCCTGCCCTATTTATTTTTTAAATGCATGTTTAAATTTGGAGGGACAGTCATGAATACAAGGATTATGAAGTGTTTCTCTTTGTGAAGGGATTTGTGTTTAGAGAGATGCTTCCAGCATGATATTCTAGTTGTGTTCATCCTGGGAGTTGTAAAGCTGGATCTGGGTCTTCTTCCTCAGGCTTCATGTGGATGACAGGCAAAAACTCACCCATTTATTTGGTTTTGGTCGGTTGATTTTTTTGAGGGAATTGTGGTTCTGCCTGGTTCATTTTAGGGTTGTTGATTTTGTTGTGCCATGAAGGTCTGATGTTTCAGAAAGTTGGGGGACCCAGTCCTTTGATGATGGATCCCTTTGGGTTGCCTCTAGCTAAGCAGCCACTATCACCAGCTCTTTTTGGAAATAAGACCTTTGTTTAAGCCACAGAAAAAACATCTTCCTTCCACCTGGCCTGGCTGAGGGACAGTGATTAAAACCCATATCTTTCTTACTGGCATATCCTGTCCATGGAGCTCTTGAGAAAATGCATGTCCGTGGGAACTGTTGATAAAAATAAAAGGTTTTTCTTTCAACAACACTTAACAAAGGCTTTTTTTTTTTTTTTACTGAAAACCTGAAAAATTGGATGGTTTTGGTAAAGAAGCTCACTTGTAGCTGGGGGTGGATTAAGACACCAGCACTAAGCCTGAACCTGAGGAATGAGCTCCTAAATCATACAACTTCAGGAGAATCCATATTTTCTTATAACCATCAAACCAAATGGATGGTTATAAGAATGTTATAAGGTGTTGGACCCCCTGCACGTTTCAGAACCAAAGGCCATCTGGTATGGCTGGGAGGACCAACAGGCTGCCCTGGGCTTAGGCTGCTTGCCCTTGGCTCTCTGGAACAGGGCTGTGGGTTGCGATTCTGTGATTCTGTCTCTCTGTGGTTTTCCTACCTTCAAAGAAGCCTCTTTCCAGAAAAGAGTGAAGTATCTGAATCCATTCCTCCTCTCCCATGGTTCTGGCTCCATCCTCTGAGCAGTGTGTGGTGCTCTGAGCTCCCTGTTGTGGTGCTGCTCTTTGCTCATGCTCGAGTATATGGATGTATATGTACTTAGCACCCTCTCCCTGCGGCTATGGAGGGTCTCTGCCTGATGCCACCTTTGGAAAGCAGGCTTCCTTGTGGGCACAGATTGTAGGACTCATGTGGATGTCCATAAAATAGTGGGAAAGGGAATAAAGTTTTGATTGTCATTCACTATTCATAAAAATTCCTGCAAGGGAGGCACCCATTTTCCAGGCTTTGGTGACTGGGGGAAAAATTGTCCTGCCAGGTGGAGTGGGATTTCTAGTTCTTCTTTTCAGCAAATGAAGGGCTGAATTTATCACGCTTGGAGTGAGATGGAAGCGAAACATCCGTTCTCCTCCTCCCCCTCTTTTTTGCTTTTCCCCTGGGCACACAGCACCCTCCTCCTTAGAGAACACAGACGTGTTAATTTTCATGAGGCTGTGATGAGGCTCTGGGCTGGGCATGTGTTTCCCTTCCCCCTCACTGAGCACTGCAGTAACCACACATTACCCAAGCCCAGTGCTTTCTGCATGACTCAGATATTTTTTTTTAAGAACTAGAATCCAATGGACATTTTCTTCACTGATACCGCTGGGACTAGAGGTCTTTTTTTTCCCACCAGCCTTAGAAACATGCTGATATACTGCAAATTTTTTTCCTTTCCAATATTTTGTTGTTATTAAAACAGCACCAAGTCCCACAGCACCAAAGGATGGGATCTCTCTTGCTCTTTTCTCCCTTCCTCAACAGCTAATAAAAAAAATAAAAAAGGGTAATTAGCCATAAAAGAAAACCCTGAAGGACACTTGGACCATCCTTGATGGCTGGGCTGAGCTGGGGGCATTGGCAGTGCAGGATGGAGACCTGGCACAGGTTGCAGCACCCTGGGGTGCAAATGAGAGAAGGGGAAACAGCTGCCTGGAAAAAAAACCTGCACGTTTCTTAGACCTGAGGCATCCAGCTGGGCACACAACAACCAATGCCAGGTGAAGAGCAGAAAATGCCTTTGTGAAGGCAAAGGTGACCTGCAGTCCCTCTGTCAGCCAGGGCCTTGGTCCCAAGTACAAACAAAAGTGCTGCGGGCATGACTAGGTTGAACAATAAGGCAGTGAGCTCCCACTCAAAGCTGTCTGAAGACAAGGAAGGGGGTTTTGGAAGGGCTGGCACCAGCTTTGGTTGCAACATAATGTGGCACATACAATCTGCATGATGTCCTGTGCTGAAATTGTAGCTCTGTGGTGGTTGTCCGGGTGGATCCATGCTCCTGCCGGCTCAGCACAGGAAAGGCCCAGCACTGAGTTTCCCTGGGAAGCACAAGCAACATGTGGAGCCAATGTGTTTTTCCTCATGTGAATCCCAAGGAGTTCAAATGGACAGGTTTGGGGCCACGGTTCCCATCTGACGTTGCCTGCCTGATGTGATTATTCAAGCCCGAATTCCTTCAATTGACAGCCGTGCTATTTCCAGTCTCTTAGTCAGCATATACCACTCCGCTTCCCAGTCTGATGAGACCTGGATTTTCCCACACTCCTCCTTAAATGGAAACACATTGTTCATCTTCATTTTATTTATTTATTTGGTACAAAAAAACAAGATACTGCTACAACTTTGAAGTGCTGGCTTCTACAATGGTTGGTTCCTTTTTAGAGCAATGGGTTTTCCTAAAAGCCACTCTCAGCAAGATCCTTATCAAACTTTCCTTAGCGGGAGACAATGAACATTTCACAGCATGAAGAGAAAAAAAATAAAAAGGTTGGTGAGAAGATAAATGCTCTAAGTGAGGAGATAACCAGGGTGAAGATGAGATCCCCAGCCTTGTAAACACAGATTATTTTCTGTCTAACCTACAGAGTCTGGACATTTCGCTCATTGAGTCAGTTACAGAGTTAATTGAGGGATGAAAATGGGGACCTGGGCAATGTCTCGATACTTCCATTTGGGACCCATAAACTTCACACTCATGTGCCCAAGTACTAAGATCCTCACTGCCAGTAGTTGCCAGGGGTGGCAATTACGATGGGATCTGGGGGGACAGGTGCCTCTGCAAGCTGCCAGGGGTGGCTTTCCACAACAGGTCGTTCTGGGACCAGTTTGTTCCCTACTGGGCTGCAAAACCAGTGGCTGACCTGTGTGGTGGCACTTGGAGCTACAGGGAGACAAACTTCCTTCAGGAGCCCAGCTGCCAAGCCTTGTGGTGAAGGGGCAATATCTCCCACAGCCTGCCCAAAACCTGTCCTATGTCAGGTCGATGTCAAAGGATGCTCTGGGCAGGGACAAGTTGGGATCAGCTCCAGACCTCTCCTAAAAATGCCTGTGCCACTGGACAGCTGGTGTGGGAGAGGAGCAAGCACAGAAATGGATCATCCTAGCCCAGCACCTGCCAAATCTGAACTGCACCTGCCAGCTCAGCTCCACGAGATCCTCCCTGGGGGCAGGTGCTGGGGGTGGCCAATGCTCTGGGTCAAGGCAGGGGCTTGGGAGCTGGTTCTGCCGGCGACAATCACTGCTGTGCTCTGGCTGAATCCGAGCAGCTCCGTGCAGGCGGGTGGCAGCTTTGTGTGGAGGAAATGTATCGGCTGGCGTCTGCTGTGGGGTTTTGTTTTTCTTTTAGCCTAATTGTATTTTTAATTATTTGTCAGATGGTTTCGAGCCAAGACTATGCAATCAGTCAATGTTTGTTGGTTAAAATAGAAGTAAACACTAGGTTATATAAACAAAGGAGTGCTCTGGTTTATTGCCCAGGGATAACGCCGGCATTGTTGCGTGGATCCTCATCTGAAGGCTTTGAAGATTGCTTGCTTTATTTATTTTTCTAAAGATGGATAACTTTGTTCTATTTGCTCAGCTTCTTAAGGGCTTGAATAGACAAGGGGTAAAGTGTGGCAAAGGTGGGTCTGGCTCTGAAGGGGCCCGGCAGGAAAATGTGTTTTTTGATTCTGATCTCATCCCAAAAATCTTGCATTTCAATACCTTTAGATAGCTTACACATTGGAAATGCCAAGAAACTGGAAACTTTCGCTCCAAAGTCAACTCTGCTTTCATTAATAATTATTTTAAGACAGCACTGAGAGAACAAAACAGTACTATGTGGAGAAGAAAGAAGCCCGTGAGGGATTCGGGGCTGAGCAAGAGTTCAGCCACCCATCCCCACTCTCACACTGGATGTCAAGGATCAGCATCCTGAGATACAGGGGAGGTGTTCATGTGAGGTGATGGTGAGGGGTGTGACACAGGGGAGAAAAAAAGCTGCCCTCCAAGCAACAGCAGCAACAGCAGAGCCCAGCCACTGTCGGGGAGAGGCAGGCGGTGGGATGGGCAGAGCTGTGCCCCTGGGGCTGGGGAGGGGCTGAGCCTGGCTCACATGACCCCCAGCACCCACAAAGGCAACATTCAATGAGCACATATCCTCGTAATTTCTTCATGTGGGAGAGATGTTGGCCCCATTTTATAGATGGGAAAACCGAGCAGCAGAACATGAGGATGCGAGTTTTCTTGCCAAATGTGGGACCTTACTTCTTCCTTTGGGCCTGACCTGGTATCATCCCTCACCTTGTTTTCTTGTCATAAAGTTGCCGCCTATGCCTGTGATCTTCTTCTACAAGTCCTGGAGATCATTACAAATAATATTAGATTTATCACTTCTCTGTGTAACGTGCCAATCCTGGCAGCACGTTTTGAAAACACAACAGCAACAAGAAGCATATGTTCTGCAAGTCAAGTTACTGGGATTTTTTTTTCACTGCCAAGGACAATAATTTTTTTCCTCTTTTTTTTCTTTTTTTTTTTTTCAAAATAAACATCATGCTGGAATGTGCTGCAGCAAATGGCTTGGGCTCTATTATATTTCATGCAGCTTTCTAAACAATTTTCAACCCTGCTGGCCCAGTGTCAAACAGAAGGCAACCAACAATAGCAAAATCCCATTAAAGCTGAGAAGGTTCCTTCCTGAGGTGAACACGGCCAGAAATAGTAATCTTGGCTCTCTTTTCAGTTTGGCATTGGGGACTAATAATGCCTGTTCTCCTAATGGAAATTATCTAATTTCATCCAAGTGCAGCTCCAGAGAGAGCTGGGCTGACGCACAAACAGTCAATATAACAACATTCTTCTTGAAGAGCTGAACAATGGGGCTTTGGTGGGACCGTGATTAACAACGTCAAACTAAGAACAAACAGAAGGTGTAAAAATAGGCATCTGAGGAGTTGACACAACGGAATATTTTTCATCTGTAAGGCCAGAGGAGAATAGCTTGTTTAATTGTATGCTTGGAGCACTTAATCAGATGTTGTGTGGAACGAAAAAAATATCCATTTCCCATCTGGGTCTGAATGTACTAAGGAACTGCACATGCCTTATTAATATAAATCACGCTAGGAGTATAATTCCCATTAGCATTAAAGAACCATTTTTCAATGAAATACTCTTGCAGCAGGAACACCTAATGGGAAATAATGATGTTTGCTTCATTTGAAGAGAATAGTAAAATACAGTGTGGAGACGGAGAAGGTAGAGAAGCGTTTCTTCCCTCCAGCGCGATGGGTTTTTGTGTCTGCTGTAAGATATCCCCTTCCCAGCCTAGCAGAGCTGTATCCAGCTGCTGTGCAGAAGCCCCCAGAGGTGGTAGGGAATGGTGATGAGGGGAAGAGCTGCTCCAGAAAACTGGAGTAGTGCTATGGCCCAGGGTAAAAACGCTGCTGTCCTGTTTCCCACAGGCCCCCACCCAGGCTGGGTGAGAGAAGGGGTCCAGCCTCCCTCCCTCCCTCCACCTCTGCTTCCTCCCCAGGGCAGTCTCACATTTGGAGAATGCTGAGATGGCTTCAGGCCACCTCCTTACCCACATGGTTCAACCTCACCCTGTGGAACTCCTTGTTGTCAGCCTAAAAATAGCGCTCCCCAAAAACAAATCGCCACTCTGGACATTATTACTCATGTCTTGAGAAAAAGCATCAGTTCCTACATATCCCTTTAACACTGAAGCCGCAGCTGGTCTGACAGTGTGCCTGGTACGTTAAAAAGCAGAAGCATTGGAAGTGGGTGAAACCACCACACAAGTCATTAGCTCTGGTGCCAAGCCTGCTTTCCCCGGGGCTCTGGCTCTGGTATTTGCTCTGTAGGGAACTGCATGTATCCGGGGTGAATGCCAACCCCTGTGTTTGTGCGGGCACACAGCAGCTCCCAAACCTCAGCATCACCTTGGTTTCACACTGAGGGATTTACTCTCCTTCCATTCCTTAAGCACTGCAGCTTCCTTCTAGCTCCTAATGAAAGGAAGGTGTAGCCTTGAAATGTTGGACGAAATTCCCACCTCTGGTTAAGCAGGTATGGTTTCTTTTAATTTTTACAAAATCTCAAGTAGCCATTTACTCAGTGTTTTTTTTAGAGCGTGAGAGGGGAGGTCTGTGTTTTCATAAAACCCCCAGATGTGTGCTGGGGCAGTGGGATTTTGTGCGGGACACGACACGGTTAACTTGGCTCCGTGTTGTGGCCAATGGCATCCAGGAATGACCCCGCTCCCCCTTGCTCACCCCACAGGTCACCCCCTGCTCAGGGTCTGCCAAAATTGTGTCGTTTTCTTGTTCTCCTTCCTCCTAACAACAATAAAACTGATGAAACGTATGGAAATTGCTGGTAATGAAAGCAAAGTGCACCAGAAGTAATACAACACCATGTTGCCCTCAGCCTCAGCTTTCACACCCGGTTAGTCCCCAGCTCTCCCAGAAACCAGTGCCTTTCTCCATGTGAAAGTCCCAGTCCCTCCTCCACACCCGGCCCTGCTTCCTGCAGCCCAGCCCTCAGCTCAGCCCCCTCCCTGCATCAGCCGACCCCTTTTAACCTTCCCTTTGGCCTCTGGTCCTTTCAAACCAGGTAGGATACCTCTCGCGTGTCTCAAAACACCCAAGATGGGAGGCAAACTCCTTACAAGGAATAATTCTCTACTTCCACACTTTGGTGGGTAGCAGTATCCCACAGAAATGAGAGCAGCATGGCACAATAGCCATCCCTGCCTCCTGCCTGAAGTCAAGGCTGCCACCCGGGTCTGCCAGAGCCCTGGGGAATGTTCAACATCCAACGGGTGCCCAAAGCATCCAGCGGGGTCCTAGGGAGGAAATCTGAGAAAGTTTCAGAGAGAAGAGTAAAGCCTCATGGCTGAGCTCATTCCCAGCAGTTCCAGTGGCGATGCACCCAGACAGAATGTGACCCAGGAGGGTTGTTGTGACTGAGGATTTTATTGTCAGCTTGCACTAGAGGGTGCTGCTTCGTTAGGGTTTGGGAAAGAGCACAGTAATGGGATCGTCTCCAATGTCTTTATTCCTTGCAAAGTTAGGCTGAGACCTGAAATGTGTTGAGATTCATATTACCATTCAGTGTGGCGTCAAAATGAAATGGATTGCTTAGCTGGGAAAATGAGAATGTCTTGGCTTGGAAATGAGTTTATACATCTGGGGGGCAAGGGTAAACATGTGGGTTAGACACTGTGACAAATGAAAGGAAAAGCTGGTCAGCCTTGCCTTTTTTTCTCTCCATTTCACAATTCCGAGATGAATGGATGGCTCAAGGAGCTGAGGAATCAGGAAAAAAAATTAAGGACGGGACAGTGAAGGCAGACATGGGAGATAATGAGACTTTGGAATTTACTGCTACAGGACAGATAATCAAAATCTCATGATAAAATTTTCTAGAAGAAATAAAACCAAAATACTTTTTATGACCGCTACAGTCTTTTGGCTAAGATAAAGGTAACCAGATCCCAGGCACTGAGATATAAAATGGTGTGTTAGAGGTATCAGTAGGAAATTACTTCCCCTGTGTGCTGCTTTGCTGTGTTGACTGCGCCTCCTCTGTTTTTGTTTCCATTTGCCGAAGGCGTGGAGGACTGGCTATTGCTGTAGGCAGCATCCCAGACCCGCAGCTAGGAAGGGGATATCTTACACCACCCTGCTTGGCTCCCTGAGCATCTGCCCACCCTCCTGGGTGTCTCACAGGGAGGCAACCTGGGTCTTCCAGGACCTGGTGGAGCCTGGCACGGGGAATCTGTGAGCTGTCCAAGCGATGGCTGGACTTTATTTAGGGCAGATTTGGTTCCAGTGAGGGAAGCAGCTCTGGAGGGTGCTATGTACAAGCTGTATAGTCTGGCATGCTTGTTTATGGGCCCATAAAACTCCTCTGACTGGCACTCCCATTTGGCATCCACCAGGAAGCATCTCCCTTGGGCAGAAAAAGGTTAAAACGGGACTTTTTGTAAGGGCATTGATGACATTATTTTCCTGGTGTTTTATATATGCTAATAGCAAGGAAAGAGCTGGTTTTAAAGTTGGGCTGATATGTACCTATTGCATTTAAATCCACTTTGAACATGAAAGGAGGGGTAGAAGAAAAACAACAACTGTTCTCAAATCCAGATGAGTTTTACAGAGTGATTTTCTTGTAGAAACTTGACTTCCTTATGGGGTTGATTTTGCCTTTTATGCGTCTGCATTCTGATATCTTTATTTCCAGCTTCCCCACATTTTTGACCGCTGTTGGCAAGAAGGAGGAAACTGTTTCTTACTAAAACTTTTATTAGGCAGTTATTTGTATTTCCTTCTTCAATATTGAACGGCTTTTCTGTGCAGTAACCTTAATGTACTGCTGCTGGAGAAGCAAAGGGACTAAGGCATCAGCCAGGTTTTATGGAAATAGACGGAGATTTTTCTGACAAAGTCATGGAGATGATGATCCACTATGGGAATAATTAAAAAAAACATTCCGTTTTCATCTGTACTTGCATCTAAATATGCAGCTTGAACTGAGATACACTGAGCCTGTCCTCAGCAGCAGCAGTTTGCCTCAGTTAAGGAGATGCCCTTTTGGGTCTCAGCTGAAAACACGTGTAGTTAGACTCTCCTGTCAGATTTAAGAAATACCTGTGGATGGTTTTTTCTCACTGAGAGTCGAATCACCTTCATTTTACGCAGTGGTGCTTGTTTTTAGTCGCTGTGCACTGTGCCAACCAAATCCAGCGTGTGTGAGCAAATGCTTCCCTGATCGGCGGTTGCACATGAGAGCAGGGGGTCAGCACTTCTGCACGTCTTGTCACCTTTAATCAGCCACCAGAGGGTTAATTGCGCACCAGCTCTTTGCAGACCTCTCTGTTTGTGAGGCCTGGAAAATCGCAACTAGCCCATGATAAGTCCCCCTGCAAGCAGATTAAGGTCTGACTGCAGCATAAAGGTGGAGTAAGCTATGAAATCAGGATGATTGGATGGTGTATATGATATGATGCTGGTGGAAAGGAAAACAAACTCAGGGGGTCTCCATGCAAGAAGGACCCATTTTAGATTGCACAAAGCAGTTACAAGAAGCAGCGCTTAAATTAATGGGTGACCTGATGAGAGATTAGAGCAGACAAGAAGAGGGTCACAGCAGTCCTACCAGCCTGCCCCCCAAATGTGTTTCCCTCAGCACCCTCACCCTGGCTGGCCACATGATAAAGAAGCTAGTTTGGGGTACTATGGTGGTATAAAACTTTTCTTACTGGCAGAGTTAATTCGGAACAGGATAGAAACAGGCAGGCTGGGATGCAGCGGGAATGGGAGACTGGCACTCGTAACTTCAAGCAGCTTAAACCATCATGGCATTGCAGGCTCACAGTGCCCGGCTCCCAGCACACCGTCAGGTGCCTAAAAATGGGATTCACAAAAGCCAGCACAGTGAGCAGAACCTGCCTGCTCTAACCCATAGGAAACCCCAGGGAAGGGACGTTCTGATCCTGCTACTCCTCAGAATGCAGCCTCCTTTCCTGGTGACTGTGAAAGAGGCACTTCTCTCCAGCTGATATTTCTTCCTCTGACCCTTCTGTAAGATTTATGAATCTTCAGCTTTTCACACACACACACAAAAAAAGGGAGGTGGGGGGGAGTGGGAAGAAAAAGGAAGAAATGATCTTTCCTTTCTTTTGCATGCATGGCTGTGGAAAGATGCAGTGCCCTTCCACATCCCAGATCTCTGAGCCAGGCACTCAAGAGCAGAGGTAAATCAGTGTTTTCAGGTCCCCTCTCTGTCTGAAGGGACTTGAGGTACTACACAACATTTGGGGGACTACGAGAAGTCTCTCCCCATGAAACCCCTCAGCTTCCCATGCTCCAATGTGTTTCCTCAGAAAACAGCAGTTTCAGCAGTTGAAAGAAAGCCACAGCATGCAAACGTGCAAGTGTGAGAACAAGTCTCCAGCTCAGTGGCTGGTGTGCTGTCCCTGGAGCTGGGAGCTTCAGGCTTTGATCCGCTGTCACATATGGACCCGTTCAATGGGACCTGTTCTGCTGGAACATATGGACAATTCTTGGGACTGCTCACATGCAGAAAACCCCATGGAGTTTTCAGACAACTATAATATAGGCATTTCAGGGGACTTTTGCTTCAGAGCAATTTTAGCATGCTTTGTGGACTCAATTCCCATCTAGGATTCCTGTGTGTGCACCCCAACACCTCTCCTTGTTGCAAAGCTGCAAGTGAGGAGGATCAGGTGCTTCCCTCCAAAAGCACACTCTGACCCAAATTCAAACAGCAGTGAAAATACACCCGCAGGCGGCTTGAAATCCTGCCCTACCGCACGGAAACCCAGATCCCGCCTGCTTTCCGACGCCTTCCACGGCTGCTCAGCAGATGACATAACATTAGTCGTGACTTACTGACACAGGTATTCAACTAAATAACGCGTGAAACAATGGAAAGGAAACGCCAAGGGGTTGGCCAGCTCAGTCACTGGGTTCGCTTGTGGTTCTGGGCAGTTCCTGCCTGCGCTGCTGTTGAGCCTTTCAGATAAGGAGCTGTGCCGAGCTGGGGGAAGCCCCTCCAGCCCCGCGGCGGCGGCAGCGGCCCCTTCCAGCCGCGGATCCCGGCCGGGGGTCTCGGCCCGCGGTCGGGGGGGAGACCTCGCTGCAGCGCTCCCCGCATCCCCTGGCGGTGCGGGAGAAGAGCCGGCGGCGGCCGCCGGGAACCCCCCGGCTCCTGCATCGCGCCCCTGCCCACCCTGCAGCCCCAGCCCGGGGCGCCTGCGGCGGGAGGGGCTCCCCAAACGTGCTCGCCCGCTGCTCGCGCGGACCCCAGAGTGGGTTTTTTTGGAAGTGGGAGGTTTTGGGAGGGTGGAGAAGCCCCGTCCCGGGGACTCGGCAGGTGGCGACAGAGCACGGGCTTTGGGGGGTGCCCGGCGCTGCGCGGCGCGGGCGGGGCGGGGGGCGGCTCCGCAGGACCCCCGGGGCAGGGNAGTACCCTTACAGAGAGGTATAATAGGATTTAAACTTAAAAATATTTTTTTTAATATCTAGCACATATACATCTAGATACAAATATAGGAATAATCAGAGCACATACAGAAGCCTAAAATCCAACAGGGAAGGCGCAGGCCGCGGGAGGAGGAGAAGGAGGGTTGGAGGCCGCTCCGGCAGCATCCTGGGCCGGCTCGGAGGGGTAAACCCGGCTCCCCATCCCCCGCGGCTGGGCTGCCAAACGCTGCCTGCAGTGACGGGGAGCCCCGAGCCCCCAGTGGGGTGAACAGGCTGCGTCGGGCTCGGGCACCGTTCGGGGATCGGGAGAGGCGGCCGGGGGCTCGGGCTGCCAGCATCCCGGCGGGATCCGTGGGATCGACCTGCCCGCAGCTCGCCGGGGAGCTGGACGGAGCAGGCATTTGGCCGAAAGGGCTGTCCGTCCTTCTCCGTGGGGCGCTGGCAGGCAGCGCCCGGCCCTTTCCGGGATGCTCCCGGTCCCGTGCCCTCGAGTAGGGACGGGGGAGCTGCAGAGCCTCGGGCTTAGTCCTTCTATTTTCCCCTCGTAAGAACTCGAATAATTTTTTTTCCATCTTCTTTGTCGGCCTCGGGGAAGAAAAAAAAAGTCCTTCGAGACTCCATTCCTAAAAAAAAAAAAAAAAA
>VWZT01014168.1:30438-79436 GCA_013397055.1 Pachycephala philippinensis
AATATATATATATATATATATAACTCCTGTAAATAAAATGTTTGCTATGGTTTGTAGCCACGTCAGTCTGTTGACCAGGGGCGAGGGCTGGCGTGGCTGCCCCAGCTTCCTTCACCCCGCTCGAAGGCAGCAGCTGCCTCTCCTCGCCTCGGAGCCTCCCCAGGCAGCCTTCTCCCTTTTTTTTTTTTTNGCCCCCGATGAGAAAGTTACCATCGACATTCGTAGCCCCGCGTGTGCCTGCGCATGTGTCTGTGCCATTGATCATGGCTGCCCGGCAGGGCTGGGCTGTCTGACTGCCCTCGGCTCCCGGGGCCGCTGCCGAGAGCCGGCGGGGCAGTTTTGGGGCGCAGGGGGGACACGACGTGTTTGGTTTGGTTTGTTTCGCTTCGCTTCGCTTTCTTTGCTGTGTTTGGCTGTCGCTCCGGTTCGCCGCGCACTTCTCCGCGAGCCCGCGTGACGTCACAGCGCCGTGACGTCATACAGGCGCTGTGCGCGGCGCGGAGGCCGATGGCGGGCTGGGGGCAGGGTGAGCACCGGAGTGAGGGGGACACACGGCGGATTCTCCCCCTACCCCGGCGGGTGCTGCCGGGGCTGGGTGCCCTCCCCGGTGCGTGCGGCTCCACCGCGGCTCCCCGGGGGTCCAGGCCGGGATCCGACGGCTCCGCTCGGGTTCATAGTTGGCTTCGCTCTCGGAAAAATATAAAGCGCCGCGCTGCTCCGTGCTCCGTTCCTCCCGGGCCACGAGGGAGGACGGGAGTCGCTTCTGAGCCAGCCTGCTTCCCCCTCCTCCCTTGCCAAGCAGCATGGATTAGAGCGAAAGCCGCGGCGGTGAGCAGCCCCCGTCCTTCCCTCTGGGAAGAGAGGTTTTTGCCTCGGCACGGAAATACGCGGGGGTCGGGATCCTGCTTACGGAGGCAGGGCAAGGGCAGGAGGAGCTGAGCCGCCCTCCCTCTGCCCCCCAAGCTCGGCCGATGGGCACTGAGCCTGTGGCATCGCTAGAAAGAAAGGGGAGACGGAGGAATAAAGCGAAAGACTCGAAAAATCCCGGTGTCCTCCAGCGATGCGGAGGCGGGTGCACGTCTAGCCTTCGCCTGCTGCTTCTCCGAAGGCTCAGGCGAGAAATCCTTCGGGGAATGGGGGGGTTCTCCGGGGAGGACACTCTCCTCGGCGTCACCCCTGCCAGCGGGAGGAAAGCCCCGAGGAAAGGGAAAGAAACGCCGATAGAATTCCCCCTCCACAAGCCCTGGGGAGAAGGAGCTGGGGCATACGGCAGGCCAAGAGACGTCTTGCCGGATGAAGAAGGGACGGGTGAATTAGTAAAAAACGTGTAACCGAGAGGGCAGAGGCTCCGTCAGAGCCACGACAGGCAGGGTGATCTCCAAGAGGGGCGCGTACAAGGTTCTGATGCATTCCTGGATGCCCGCAGCGCCCGCGCAGGGCAGCGCTCCCGGGGCGCCGTCCCTGGCCGACCCATCTTGGGGCAGAGAAGCGGGACGGGGGAAGAAATTGTCTGAAAGGGGCTTGTAAATTAATGTTCTGCCTTTAAAACCTTGCCAGGGAGGAAACGAGGCCGTGTCACGGCTTATCGGGGCACGGTGTGGCAGAAAGTGGCTGCGCCATCAGCGCGGCATTTGCCGTGATGTTGGAACTCCCCTAAATACAAGGGGAGCCGCGGGACAGATGCCCAGCGAAACGCGATTGTTTCTCCTCCGATAAACCACCGTGGTGAGGCTCACGGAACCGCAGGAATTTGTTTGCCTCTTGAGTTTGCTTCCTGACGACTAGCCCATGCAGGGGAGAGGGTTTTGGAGTGGCTCTTGTCAGATGAGAAAGGAAAAGCGCGTCGGGAAAGAGTTTCTCTTCCCGTGGGTTAAAGGAATCTGCGTCTCCTCCAAGCGCAGGGTTGGCTGCGCGGGGCCAGGCTCCCTCCGCCTCGGCCTCCCCAAATAACGGGAGCAATGCCCGCCTGGACTTGGGGTCGGGGAGAGAGCGGGACAATGCCTTTATGGCATCGTTTTAAGATAACGCGACAGAAGAGGGGGAAATAATGCTGTGGGGGATCGAGCTTTGGAGAAAGATGCTCGGATCGAAATGGAAGAGATGGGATACAATTCCTTCGTCCTGCTCCCGCTTTTTGTGCTCCGTGCACCTCGGGTGCTGTTCGGGCCATGGGGCCAAGTGGCGGAGCCGGGACGTGGATTTGGTCCTCTCCCCCGGCTACAAGGAAAATGAATTTTATCTCTGTCCAGTTTGCTCCCGCTGTGCACGTGCAGGTAGAGCAAAGCCGCGAAAACGAGTCTGGGGAAAGATGCGCCCATGGAGCGATCTGTTCCCATCTCTATAGGGAAGGGAGTTTTCCCCGTCCCGCGAGGCTGCAGTTACTGCTCGATTTCTGCGGGAAAAAGTCGGGATAATGTCGTGACTGCAGGCAGCTCGCAGGTGAAGGCGACATGTCCGTAGTGCAGTGCAACCCCCCCCACTCCCAGAACAGGTCAAAGAAAGCTTGGGGGTGCCTCTATTTTGTTTGCTTGTTATGGCCCGGTAACACGAAAGGCTTTTGGTGCTGGTTGTCTCTGAAGGCGAGACGCCCGAGCCCACTGTTTTACTGCCGACCCGAAAACCCTCGACGGTGTTTCAGTCGGGGGCAGGAGTTTTCCGGGCGGTCACTTCACCTCCCCTAAATCCGCCGTGACTCTTTCCAGATCAGTGCCGGGCACCGCAACCCCCTGGGGCTGCCCCCGTCCACGCAGGGATGGGTGACACCGCGGTGTCGCGGCGGGGCCGGGGTCCCCGCGGAGGGGCTGGCAGGAGCTTTCCCGGCACTGCCCCGGTCTCCGCGGTCCCGGCCAGGGCGGGCTCTCCTCACAAACTCCCTTCGTTGCCTCGCTTCCCCACCCGGACGCCGGACAGAGATTTTTCGCGCTGATTTCAGATGAAAAGTTGTACGTGAGACCAAGAAGAGGGGGCGATACGCGCTGCCGCACGGAGAACAGAGGTTTTTCTTCCTCCTCTTGCGTGGCATGTGTGAGAAATCGGATTAATAGTGAAGCGGGAGGCCTCGCCGTGCCGCTCCCATATCCCAGCCCTGCCTGGGGGCATCCGCACTCGCAGGGATGCGCAGCCGGGCTGATCAGAGCCAGGTCCGGCCGGCCTTGTGCCCGAGGAGCAGCTCACCAATCACCCCACCTTTCCCGGGCGCTGTGTTAGGAAGTCCAACGAGACACTTTTCTTTTCGCCCGATATCTTACCAGAGACCTCTCGTCTCCAGAGACGCGACTCAACCTCAGAAATAACAGCCACATTAGAAGAAAAAAACCCCAAAACAGTAATACAACAAAATAGAAGCAATACTTTAACCAAGAGATATACGGTGCAAAAGGGCCGGGCGAGGAGCTGGGATCGGGGTCAGCCGCGGCCCCCCCGGCTCGGTGCTGCTCCCCCCAGAGCCCCGTGGGCGCAGAGCCGGCGGCAGCGAAACCTGAGTTCTCCTCCCTCGTTAGCAGAGCGAGACCGGCCCCGCTCCTTAGGAAAATATTTTTATTTTATTTTAATGTCGGGCTTAAGCTGATGCCTTAAAAAATAATTGTTTTCAGACCCCAGTTCCCTCGGCATCGCCGTTTCACACTCGCAGGCACACACAGCTTTCCCTGCAGTTCATGCCTCGGGACTGCCTGGCGTCGGCAAGACAAACTGCAATCTCCAAAATGTCAACTTTTGCCACAATCTCGACTAAAAAAACCACCCCCTTCTTATTGCTGTTGAGCGCTCATCAGAAATAATGGCTGTTTACACAAAACCTTTATTCACTTTCTTAAATAAACACCAGTGAATTCAAATAAAGCAAAGCCTCAGCTATAATTCAAGCACAACGTTTGCTGTGTGTATTCTCGGCTGCCGACCTGGAGAGACTCCTCGGAGAGAAATATGAAGTCTCTTTTCATAGTCCACCTCCATTAGCTAAATATGCTAGCTCACCTCGGCCAGGTTTATACTACTTCGGTTTTCCTTTTTTCCCCCCTCTTTTTTATGTTTTTCCCCAGCTGAAGCGGAAATATTTCCTCCCTTTTCCCCAGCCCGTTTTTACAGAGGTGTGGTCCGGACGCTTTTCTTTTTAAATCAATTTGTAGAAGCCCCTTCCCCTCCCCTTTCACAGCCTCGGCTCGGGGGCGCGCTGCGGGCGCACCGCCGGCCTCCGCAGCCCGCCCGGCCGCGGATGCTCGTGGCTCGGCGGGCAGAGGTGGCTCCGATTAAGGGGAGGTGTGTGGCTTGTGGGTTGGCGAGCCCGGTGAGGCGATGCCAAGGCCCCGTTTATCTCGGAAATAACCGCGTAGAAATGCAGTCCGCGCAAATCCACGAGCTCAGCGGGGCAGCGGCGAGCTGCGGGGACCCTCGGAGGGAGCGGCGGCCCCGCCGTCCATCGCCCCGCGAGGGAACCGGGTCGGTCCCGGCAGGGCGCGGGGAGCGCTGCCCTCCTGCTCCCCTCATCTCCCCCGCTCCCAGACCGGTACTCGCGGCCCCAGCCCTAATGAGATCCATTAAGCGTATTATTGATGTGGAGGTTCGCTGTGAGGTCCCGGCGGGAGGGAAGCGGGGCTCTGCTGCAGATACAGGCGCTCTGATCTGCACCACCTGGCTGAAACCAGAGAGCCGCCACTTCATTAATGGGTTTAGCCTTTGCTAATTGGTGTCTTTAGGAGCCTTGCCAAACTCTGCTCCGCGATCTGTGGAGGCAGCTTTTGTTTTTCCTTCTGCCGGTGACATTCGTTGTCGGCGATTAGAGCCGACCCCGCTGCAGAGCCGGCGGCCCGCCAGGCAGCCCGACAGCCCCCGACGGGCCGGGCTGGGCTGCGCGGCTGCTCCGGGCACCTCCTGCCCGCTGGTGCCCCCTCCATCACCACCCACCATCATCTTCAGCAGGAGTGGAAACGCCGCAGGTGAACCCCGCAGCGAGGAGAGCCAACCCCGTCTCCTCTCGCCTCGGTGACGGCAGGTGACACCTCGGAGCGGAGGTGGGGCGACAGGAGCCCTGAATTCCACGCCCTCCCCTGCGGAAAGCGAGCGCAGGGGCCGGGGCTGTCCCTGTCCGCCGGGGCAGCGGGGAAAGCGGCCACAGGGCCGATCCCGGGAAAACGGGAGCGGCAGGGGCAGTGCCCAGCTGTGCCAGGCCCGCTCCCGCCGCAGCCCGGAGCCGCCGTGGCTCTCCCCGGCCCGGAGAACCGGCGCCACGGCCGAGCCCCTTTCGCCACCCGCCCTCGGGGTCAGCTTCATTCCCGGCCCCACGGCTCTGAGCAGCTTTTCCGAGACTCAAACGGCCGTAGCTAATGAAATCCGCTCACCGCAAATCATAGAGCTCTGCCGTACGCTATAATCAAATTTCTGCTTGCCTTAAAAAACCCGGGCCACCCTCCTCCACCCCCGTTCTCCGGGCAAACCCCAAATCAAAGGTTTCTAGCCATCACACCCCTCCAGTTATGCCTGGTCCCAGGCCGTCTCTCCCGGCCTTCGTGCCATCGCCTGTTCTTCCCCCTTCCTCGCGATGACCAGTGCCTTTCCTCGGCCACCAAAAGAGGAGACTGCTCGGGACCACCCCTGTCTGCTTGGCCGGTCACCTGCATGGCAACATGAGGTGATGAAAGGATGGGGATGCTGGAGAGAACAGAGAGGTTGGAGGGTTTGCTTGCCCAGCAGCCCAAAAGAGGGGTCAGTGGGGAAGAGACGCACTCTCACAGACGCACACACAAAAATCACGCCAGCCTCATTTCCCGGGTAATGTGTCACCAGCCGTGTAAGTCAAGTATTTAGGGGTCAGACACGGCTGATAAATCACGCCGAGCGGGGATTTTATCCTCACCGCACCGTCGTCACCGGGCTGTGCTGAACCACTCCGCGGGGCTGTGCCCTGGTGCCGGCCCCGAGGCGAGGGGTCAGAGCCGATACGAAATGAAGAGGCACTCCGGTCCCTCCCTCACCCCCAACCCGGAGCCCACCCGGCCTTGGCCCATTTAAGCCGGGCTACAAAGGGCTCTGACCCGTGCAGGACCGGGACAGACCCCCCAGCTCCACCGGGATCCCCTAGCCTGTGCCTGAACCCAGCCCTGGAAAGCAAGAAGAAGAAGGATGGGATGCGGCATGGAGCTGGTCCGTCTCCCCGAAAACATCCCGGTATAATTCTAAAATGCATGAGCTCCCAAGCTAGCCCTCGTCGCTAGAGCGCTCCACGCTTCCGTGGACGAGCCCAAGACCTGGCCCACAGCCTTGTCATTGTCCTTTGACACCACATAAGCAAAACATGTAGTTGCAGACGAAAAATAACTCGAGGCAATTACAGCCTGTGTTTTACGAGCAATCCGTTTGAGCTTTTCTATTATCATCATTATTTTAATGACAGTAAAAGTATGTCGGAATTATCTTTTTCAGCGCATTCGTACAGATATCCGTACATACGTATTGGAGTATGGACATGTCCCTACATACACGCATATTTATGCGTAAAAGCAGTCCACTGTAAATACCCGTCTTTGTTTAAATGACTGGACCCTGCAAGTGTATAAATGTCTTTAAAAGACCTTTTCGGCAGAAGTGCCTAGATTACAGGCATTTTTAATTCCTGGCCGTAACGAGACCTGTCTGAATGTTAACAGAGATGCCCAGGACAGAGACTATAAGATGACTTGACGAAGCAACATGATCTTAGTCTACAAGCAAGAACTGTTGATGAGGAGAAAAGGGGTTAGACTGCAGCTGATACAACAGCCTCTTCTTATCGATACAGCCCTTCAGCACGGCTCGGGAGTGAATATTTTTACCAGTGGTGTAACAGGGAGGATGTGCAGCTTGGTTCTGGCTGGGGCTTGGCTCTGTACGGCTTCTCTTTATACTGGAGTCCTTCAGTCCTCTAGAGCTTAACACATCCAGTACAGTTCGCTTTTCAGCATTGTATTTCAAAGGACATTTCTTAATGTGGATCGTTTGGCCCAAGTGGCCCCTTCCCCATCCCTGGAGAGTCCCCTCCCGCCCGCACCCACCGGTGTCTGTGACCGCAGCCGTGGCGGGTTAGCCTCCGCGGGGTGAGGAGGAGGGATCCTCTACTTTATCCTCTAGCCTTTGGGAACCTTGTCCGGGATGGGGTGGAAAGGTCCTGACGGCCTCCCCCGAGATCCGTCCCCCNATGGAAACTTTTGCCCCCTGCAGCCCCCAGGACTCCCCCCCCACCCCTAGTTAGCGGTGATGATTTTAAAAGCATGCGATGATCTAAGCCCTAATACTAATATTATGCATCATTTGGACAGGATAACCATGCCACCTTGTCAAACGCTGCCTCTTTACACAACCCATTTGCTGCATCGCAGAGTCATAACGGAGGTGATGGATGGGCCGGGGACCCCCCCGGCGCCCCCCCGGCGCGGGCAGGAATGCGGGCGGGCCGAGCCCCCGCTCCCGCGGCCGGCCCGCACCCCGCCGGCGACAATTTATGGTCTGTATATATTTGCTGGCTCCAGATATCGGCAACGTAATGGATGGTTATATTTTATGAATCCGAGGCTCCGATCTAGGGACTCGGGAGTCCCTTCCTTGTATGGTGCACTCCTGTCTCGCCCTTAATCCGCCCGGCAGGCAATAAACTTCCCCGCTAAATGCGCCGGGAGATAACAGACAATTTTTATTGATTACAAGAAAATGCTCGAAACTAAATAAAGGGTTTTTATGAGGATCCCTGCGAAGACCCTTTTCTCCGCAACCATTAAGCGCAGTATCGACGTTTTACTGTGTGTAAACTGTGAACTTGTTTAGCCATAAAGGCTGGGGCGGGCGGGAGGCAGATGAAACGTGCGATGCTCGCCGAGAGGAGTCGGGCTCGGAGGTGCTGCCGGGCTGCCAACCCGGAAGGTGCCCGCTGACCCTCCGGACTCCCTCTCGGTCCCTCTCTCTTCACCCTTGCTGAAGGCGTCGCTGCGGGAACCTCTCCCAGACCTGAAAACAGGGCGCCCTGGGGCACAGCACCGGAGATGCTGAGGCGGGGAGGGGCGAAAGGCACCTCACAGCGGCATTTGGAGCGGGACTCGTAAGAGTCATCGCCCGGGCGTGCCCCGAGGGGAGGATGCGGGGGAGTCCACTCGCATTTTAAAGTGGATGACCGTGGAAGGTTGCTCCGCCTTCCCTCTCTTTCCACAGGCCCGGGTGGGGGAGGTGTGAGGAAAAAGGCGAATTCATTTATTTTATTGTATTCCGACCGTCTTCTTTATAGCCTCAGAGGTGTAAGGGGCGGTAAAGTCTCCGCCTGGAAGAGGGATGGTATCGGGGCAGGCGGGGAGGGGGAGGTCCGGCATCAGGCAGCCGGGCTCTGCCCAGGGACAAGGTGGGGACCCACCCGTGGTGGCTTCGCTCTGCCCCGGGGTCTGCATCTCCCCTCCCCGCCCCCGCCGAGGGCATGGACCGCCTCGGGGAAACCTGTTCAATTCTTCTACAATACACGGCGGCAGCACACGGGATGGGCAGGGGCTGCCAAAGGCATCACGAAAATATAAACTCCACCCGCGGCCCTGACTCTGAAACAGCAGCGATCGCGTAATTTTAATTTAATTTTATTTTTTAATTTTGGTGGCTGAACTGAACATTTTGAGCCCAATCCTCTAATAAATTGCTTAAGATATCCCGTGGCTTCATTACCGCCGGTGTTTCTGTCCATAGGCAGCCGGCTCGGAAGTCACAAAGTTATTTTCTCCTGCAACCTCATTGCCAGCCTTCGACAGCAAGAGGGAAACGGTGTTGAGGTTTTTTTCCCTTGTTGTTCTGTTTGCCGCACTTGGAAAAGTAACTGTGAAATTACTCAGTGTCTGCGAGTCGTATCGCATTTTACTGGAAAGCCATAAACCTGTCTCAGTCCCTGATGTTTCACGATTTACTTATGAGCATAAAGGAAATGCTTGAGCAGTGTTCCCTCTGCAGTTTTCCTTCGGCGAGGGGAAGCCGAGGGAAGATGCTAATATTGCTATCTCATTTTACCGTTTATCCCGTCTACCGAAACAGGGAGTGTACACAAACCAAGGTGCCGTGGGGTTCAGTTTCTGAGACTCAGCCCGCAGAGATCACCCTCGCCTTGCTAGCCGGCCCAGTGAATTATTCACCCTGCCCTGTGTCGCTGTTAAAACGTCGGCTGTCATTTAAACAAAGCCATCCAGAGCCGTTTATCAGTTCTGCAGAGGTCCAGCGAGCAGGATGTCCCGGCAGCGACGTCGTGTGTGCTCACACCCCCCAGCAGCCCCTCTGCTCTGTCACTGCTCACACGGAGCAGGACTGTCCCCTCACCAGCGACCTGCACAGGCCCCCTTGGCTTCCCCGTGCAAACACCCTCCCTCCAGCCCACCATGAGCTTACATTTATCTCTCATATGTGTGCTTCTCTATGCACACACATAACATTATGCTGGCCCTTTTATTTAATTAGGTATTTAATTTTTTTTTTTTTTTAAGATGCAGCTTCATGAGTAATATTTAGCTCATAAGCTAAATTAGCTGGCGAGAACCAAACCCAAACAGAAAAGACATGGGCATCACTATTCGCAGAGCTGGAAAACATTTGGAAGGTTGTTATATACACTTCAAGTCATAAATTAATAGTCGGTTTATTCTTCAATCAGGAAAAACCCATTAAGGTTTGTTCAGCTCTGGTCTTTGGGAAAATAATTTCTTTGATTGAGTTCCCCCTAAAGACCCCCAGAAGTTTTCTCTCCTCTGTCATGAACAGTCTGCTCTTTCCTGTCTTCCGGACACAGGGAAGAGTAGGACCTCCGGAGAAAAGCAGCTTTTCAGCATCTTGAATTTCACTTTGCATCTGTCTTCCTACCTGCTGATTTAATTTCTCTTTGCATTCGGGACCTTTCTAAATCCGCCAAGAGAAAACTATGGAATAATGAGAGTTGTGTATCATCTTTTATCAGCTTTTTTCTCCCTTGCTGGTGGCCAGTATTGCAGCTCTGAAGGAAACAGACATTTGAAGGCAGGGGGCTGAGGAGTGGGAAAGCACGGCATGGAAAGAAATTCAAGTTGAGGAATGAGAGGAATGGATAAAAAAAGGCAGGGCTGATGACTTTTTCATTGCATAGATTTCCTACAGGAGCAGTGGTTACTGATCCTGGGTCCGCTTATTTATTTAGTGTGTTTCTGAAATGCATGAGCTCCTAAGCTGGCCCATGTCACTGGAGCCCTCCACTCTTCCATGGATGAGCCCCAGCCCTGGCCCACAGCCTCGTCATTAGAAAGGAGCAGCTCTGCAGCCCATCCACCCTCTGGCAGCAGTGCTGGGTCACTATGCACCATTTAGTGCCTTCTTCCCACCCACTCTGGGGTCACACTGAACCCCAGACACCAGCAGGCTGCTGCTGTGAGGTTGGGAATTTGATATCAAAGGGCCATTTGCCTTGAAGGCAATCAGACTTTCCTTTCCCCTCTTCCCACTCACATTTGCAAGGCGCTATTTTAGGGTTTCCCTTGGCTGATGTTGATGCAGATGCAGGCCAGAAGACCCTGGCAGTGCATGGATGGGATCCATCCCCCTGAGTGGTGGGGTAGGTGTAAGTGGAGTAGTTTCCATGCCAGGACCTGATGGGCTGCTGATGCCTTGAGTCCTGTCCAGCTTTCCTTTGGTCAGTGCCCCTTCAGACTCAACCCTCACTGTCTCTCCTGGGCCAAGTTTCAGTAGAGCCCCTGCTCTTTTTAGTCCAGTGCTGGTAGTGGTTGACAACACGATGTGGTTGAGTGGGAACTGACCTGGCCAACAGTGCCACCTCACCCAGATCCCACTGCTAAAACTGGGCACATCAAGACCGGTCCTAAGAAACACAGAGAACTCTTTCCTTCCCTTTGTAAAGGTTGAGGCAAACCTGCTGTGGAGATATGTGCTTTGTGTGGACCTCTGCCCTTGTGGTGAGACTCACCTGAGCCAGCAACCCAGGAACTGGCAGTGATGGAAGCCCATGTCAAGACCCGTCCTGTGACCAGTAATTAAAATCAGGGGTTTTCTGCTGAGGAAGTATCAGTCCTGGGCCTAAGTTTCACTGACATGATGAATCATGAACAAGGTTTACTTAGGCTTAAATTTGTCCCCTTTTTTTTTGCCAGTTCTACTATCTCTACAACCATGAGGCAGAAAAAGAATCAGGGCAAAAAGGAGAAGCGATAGCACTAAGCCTGCTGGTGGAAAAAAAGACTGTGTTTGTTCAATCAATTTTTGACCTTTCAAAAAGAAATTTTAGCATGATAAAGTATTTTAAAGGCAGTTTACACAAAGCACAGCAGGTAAGATTCCTTGAGTGACATTGTTTAAAAAGGATGGTGTGGAATAGTAATCAGAAAAATGAGTCAAATGGAAGCCTAGGCTCCTCCTTGTAGGAAAGAAATTCTAAGTGGGTATTTTTCATCCATGGTTGTCTTTTTTTAAGGCAGTTGACTAAAATATTCCTAAAATGTTCCTGTGTACCAATAATGGGCCTTGCACGCATTTTCTTGAGCAATTATTTAATCTGCTGTTGCACTGGAATGTTGAATTATTCTCAGCTTTGGCTTTTCTAAGCTCATATCTAGTGCAGTGAAAGCTTTTGCCTTGGTACTAACTAGTTGTGTACAAGAAGAGTTTCAGAGCTGTTTGGTGCCCAAAGTTATTGTCCTGGATTCAGCTAGGGTGGAGTTAATTCCTTCAAATGTGGATTGGAGACCACCTCTGACAGAAGGCTGAACTGCTCCCCTCAAAACAGCCTTGCTAAAAGGCAGGAGTACTTCTGGGAAAAGGTTTCTTTTTAGTTCAGATTTGTTTTTCCCCTTGAAGAGTGAGATTGATTTGAAATGCCTAAATGGATACTGAAGAAGGTTTCTGGGGGGTAATAACTCTATCCTTGTGATTCTCAATGAGACAGTGTTACTGGAGAGAGGTAGTGATGATGAAGTAATACATACTTACCTTTTACTATGAATCTTGTGATCGATTTCATTTTCTCTTAGTACCTGGGAATGAGATATGGAAATGCATAGGCATCCCATGCTTGACTGAGGTAAAACATTCTCATCCACAGCAGAGTGCAGCGTTCCTGAGAGACAATTCCCTGCCCTTTGCTGACTGACAGATTCAGTTTGTTCTTACTCAGGCATGTGAAACGAAGCCGGCTTTCAGCCGCTGTATTTATTTTTTGTTTCCAGTGTGGATCCATTTTCTTGGCACTGTTTTTCCAAAACTTTGACTTTTGGATTGCACCATGAACATTATTGTGTGAGAGCTGAGCTTGCTTTGCTCATGGAGATGCCTGACTGCAGGAACACAACACAGACCTGCACAGCACATGGAGCACATTACAGGGGGAAGCCACCTGTTGAAAAAGCAGAGATCATGCCATTTTTTACATATGCACAGCAAAAAAAAGTGGAAAGATGGGCTGTTTGAGATATTTCCAAAGCCAGAGGTTGTTGAAATATTGATGGAAGTACACACTCCTTCACTTCTATGCTTCTGAAATACAAAATATCCATTAAAAGTGACAGACTTGAAGCCAAGGCAAACAATTTCGTAAGCTAAACTTGAACACTTTTACTTGCAAATACTGATCTTGTGATGACAGATTCATTTTTCCAGCTCTGGCAAATTTGTTCCTACTGTAGCCTTGCTGGAAATTACCCTGCAAGTGTTTATAATCCTGTCTTACTGTGAAGGACTCCTTGTGGGATGCATAATTCAGATGAAGGGAGGACCTCGTGGCTATGGGCAAGGTGGGTCTACGGAAGTATCATAAAACGGTTTGGATTGGAAGGGCCCTTAAAGAGAGAGGTTCTCTAGTTGCAACCTTCCTGCCATTAATAGGGACACCTTCCACCAGACCAGGTTGCCCAAAGCCTCATCAAACCTGGCCTTGAACACTTCTAGAAGAAGGGCATCCACAATTTCTCAACAAGTAGTTTTGGATTTTGCCTTTTGCACGTCAAAGCCCTGGTAGTCTTAAATCATGCTACACATATAACTGTATTTTGACTCACTTTTAAACTAAAATAAAAATATCCAGACAGTGCTTTGCACAGCAGTTTAACAACTGTTAAATATATAAATAGACATCACATACTAAAATACTGTGTTGATATGAGCCATATAAACAGAAGAGAGCAGAAATACGGTAGGCTTTTTAACCTCATCTAATTTTGTGTCTAGACAAGCTTTACTCAGCACCGGAGTCTGCCTCAGTGCTGCTTTCTGATACTCGAGGTAGGTACAACAGAGTCTTGCTTCTCAGTGTTATTAATTTTCCTAGTGGGCTGATGCCTCTGAGAAAAATGGCAAAAACATTTCCAAGATTGCCACTGGAGTCACAGAATGTTTTGTCTGTGAATCCAGGGGTCCTTGGTACCAGCAAGAAGCTTTGCAGTCCTTTTAGAACTATTAATATTATGGTTCTGACCACAGCTGATGAGGGAAGGAAGGAAAGAGTAAAAGGTCAGAGTAAAAGATAAGAAAGAGGTGGTGGAAAGGTATAGCACTTTCCCTTTTATCTGCATTTTTGTGTCCAAAAAGTGTAGGACTTCTGCCAAGGCATTTATTTATTCGTTGCTATGAAAATCTCTGTGTGTCCTGGTTTCAGTAATGTTAATATATTTTTCTTCAATAAGTGATTATCTTTTATGACCTGTTTAGACTTATATGGAGGTGCAGGAATACACCATAAAACTCTACACCATAAGCTGTGTACAGGACATATCAACTACTCTAAAGTGATTACATTAATGAGAGAAGAGCCAATCCTTCTTACGATTTCATGTTACAGCAGAGGAGCTCAGTGCTGCTGAGGAAGACATTAAATCATGTTTGTGTGGAAGGTAGAGAGACCCACTATGTGACTACTGTTTCAAGAAAATAATATGCAGATACGGACCTAGATCCAAGTATGGGAATTGGCTGGTGGGCCCCTCAGGCTTTCTGGCAAGCCACATGCTATGGAGGAAGAAGAAACAGCTGCTGCAGCTATCACTGGAAAAGATGACGGCGAAGGGAATTAAGCCTCGCAAAGGGGTCCAGATCTCTGTGAAGGAGCCATGAAGCCTCAGGCTGGTGCTGTCATGGAAAGCTGTGGCATCACCAAATGTGGCAGCAAGACAAGCTCCTGATCCAGCGTGCACAGAGCAGAGGAGAGGATGACCAGGGGCTGCAAGAGTGTGCCTCAGACACATACACGCACACATACCCACACACAAACACATACCTGTGCCCTCCCCGTGCCTGGCATTCCATGGGCATTCCCTTCTCAGGGCATGAGATAGCAGCATTTATGTTCAGGCTGGTTGTGACAAACCTGTATTGATGCAATAAATAAATGTGACTGAGGTTTACAGTTCAAACAAGCTCCAAGGAGCCACCACAAATCAGCTTGTCATGTTGCCACCCGCTTTACAATCAATCTCCCATAAAGGGCTTAGGCTCTGACTCCTTTCTCCAGTTTGCTTATTTTTGTGGGAAACTGGCTGCAAGGGAGTCACTAAAAGATGACTGGACTCAGACCTTTCTGTTTTTAAATGAGCAAAGCACTCTTAGAGTTTAGCAGTAGAGCCCACTTGGAAAAAAAAAAAAAGGGATCAGGGGAAAAGCAAACAAAAGCCATCCACCTCTGAGCTAATGGCTTGGGTCTGGCCCTGGCAGCCAGAAAGGCTTGATAGAAAGTGCTGCTGAAGTGGGGGAAGCTGTGGGCAGCTAGAGCTGGAGCAGTTGTGTCATACTATAACAAATGAAGCCCTGGTTTGTACCCTTTGAATGCTGTGCAGTTAATCCCCATCACACAGTTAAAATCACCTTTTGGATTCCCTCACTGTTACCTCCTTCCTGTCCAGCTTCAGCCCTGTGTCCTGCTTTCCACTGAGGATATGGAGAGGAGCTTCACTCACCCCTCTCAACAGGCTTGGCTCAGGAACGAAGCATCTGTCCCTGGCAAAGCAGGTCCATGTGGCTCTGGGAGGGTGTGAGCTCAGGTCCTGGCAGTGGTGACCTCAACCTTCTGGCTGGGGTGGTGTGAGACAGCATCCTTCCACCTCATTCCCTGGGCAGAGGGAGCCTGGAGGTGCTGAGCTGTGACCTCTGCCTGCTCCTGCTGGCTGCATTGGCTGCTTTGCCGTTCCCAGAATGCTGGAGACAGAAGGGTTCCCCTCCTCTGGCTTCGGCTGGCCAAAAGGGCCCTGTGCACTCAGTGGGGAAAATCAAGGTGCCCTCTTTAGAAGCTCCTCTGGCATTTTAAAAATTTTTACCGTAAATGCCTTGGAGCAGGGACTCTCCTTTTGGGTACAGAGACACCTCACCCAGCTGAATGGGACCCTTGCTTCTGTGGTCACTGTGAACACATCCACAACAAAAGAAGAGCTCAGAAACAGGCACCCAACCAGAGCATGGTGCAGGAGCAACACAGTCTCTCTTGCTTTTACCTTTTCTGCTATTCTGAACCAGGCTAATGGTTTCCATGTTTTTTCCACAATGACTCCCAAATGTTTTTTCCTGACCAGCACGCTGAATGGCTGTTTCATTTAGCACATAATCATTAGCTTCCCTCCTTGCTACCAGACACGTTATTTTGCCTTTGCCTTCACTGAAAGGCATTTGCCATCTGCTGATTTATTCAGAATATCAGTGTTGTAATGTTGCTTTTAATAATATCAATAATTATACACTCGGCTCCCTCCTGGTGCTTTTCATCAGACCTCATAGTGCTCAAAAATCCAAATTGCTCTCAATCCTGTTACAGAACTCATTGTCACCAACTTTATCCCCAAGTGTTGCAGTCCAAGTTCAGCTATCTGGTTTCAGGCTGTGTACCAGGTGCCCCTGGCACTTTCTGTATGAAATGCTTCTATTCCAAATCAGTATCTTTGATTTTGTAAAGCAGTTTTCTACCTATCTAGTTCCAGTCTGCCCCTATACTCTTATAGGAACAATAAGGAACTCCCTGTCTCAAATGTAATTAACTAATTTGTCCTGCACCTTGTCACCTTTTCTGTGTGGGCAAAACCCCTGCTGCAACACACACTCCTGGGTATATGCCAGGGCACTGAATATCCCAATCACTTATATTTAGACTCATATTTACTACAAAGGTCTCAAAGGGAATCTACCCACATCTCAGCAGGTAGCTTTCATGCTGATGAAGTCAGAAAGAAGGGCAAACAATACTGATGCTCCCATTCAAATTTGGCTAAGACGGATTTCCACTCTTTCTTTGCCATTCAATAATGTCCCTTAAGATCTCAGCAAGCTCCACTGAGGTGAGTTCTTGATGTTTTACAAATGAAGCTTTCCAGTCACCTATGAAATATTTTTCACACCTTTCCTTCCCAGAATGCTTGCTCTTTTTTTTAAGTAAAGGTATTAAAGTAATTGCTCTTGAGGGATTTTTTGGTTGCCAACTCTTTTGCACCATTTTAGTCATTGCAGTTCTTATATTGCCTGTGTTAGTCTGAAGAGCCCAAATTAGGAGAGGTACTACTGTGTGTATGCAGAACAAAGCAAAAAGTGAAGAGAATGAGAGAAGTGATACAAAGGGATTTTCCAGCTCTGTCAATAAAATTACCACAAAAATAACTTCCTTCATCGTGTTTGTTGCTAATGGACCTGCACACAGAACTACTTACAGCATAATGCTTTCAGAGATTGGAGTTCCCTTTTCTGTTTGCAGGATATCTGTGCGTGAGGCCAAATGCCTGCAATTTTCTTACTTAGAAGTGATTCTTCCGCTAGCTGTGATATCACAGTTTGAGGCACAGACACAGGGTTCACTTGTCTCACATGGTGTAGCTACCATCCCCTCCCTTGCCATCAGTACTTCTGGGAAGGCTTGAAGATCATCTGAGCCTGACTAAAGCTACACCTCAGTGCTGTCACTCAAGTACAGAAATGAGAAAGGACTCAGAGAGACAGACACACATTTCTGTGCACAACCAAGGGGCCTTCAAATGGAACTGACAGCAACCAGGATGAAGGCCAAGGAAAGGGGAAGATGAGCTGGACAATACCTTTCTAAGGATTTAGTGGATGTTAGAAGGGGAGACAACTAATTTGTGTCAGAAATTCACACAGGGACACCAAGGATGTGAACACGTCAGGCATGGGAAGTCTTAGAAGTCATCAGAGGCAGGACAGTGTGAGGGAGGGGCTGTTTAATAACTCACCTGGCTTTTGTACCCCCATCCCTGGCAGCTTGCAGCAGTCCCTCTGGAAGACATGACTCTGGGTCAGGGTGTTGGTCCTCTTAAGAAAGCTCTAAGAAAATTTTCGGGTGTGAATGTTAAGGAGTGAATGGAATTTCAGCTGCTCATTCACAGGCATACTAACAAAAACTGCCCCTTTCCCTCCCGTTATTGTCAGCAAAGTGGTGCTTCCACCTGGAATGGAGCAGAAGCTGTAGAAAGGAAATGACACTGAGCATAAAGAACTGCACTGGGGCAAATGTCTGTAGGACACTTTTCTGACTGTTTACCCATTGCTCACAGCTTAATTTCACTATTGCAGAAATAAAAAGAGCAGATACTTCCCACAGGAACTGGAAGAGCCTCGGTTATTTGCCAGGTTATGAGCTCAATAAAACAGAAACCCCTTCCCCCTCCCCATAAGAAAATGAAAATGAAATAGCTTACTGTGATTATCAAGGAAAATAGGACCAAGGAATTGTCCCAAGCTGGAGGCAGGCTCATCCTGCTCATCCTTTTCTTTTTGTTTTATTTTATTTTTTTACCGGTGGATACTCCTGGAGAGGCATTACAGCTGTAGATCAGGGATCTGTTGCTTGTTATTGCAGATGGTATTGAGGTGAAGATGAATGCCAGACACATTAGGCTTAACAGGATGGGTTTTAGCAACTTGAACCTGTTAATGAAAACAGGAAAGCTAATAAATCAGCCACCAACCTCCAGACTGTAAAAGGCAGTCTTTTTTTTTTTTAATGTGTGGAGCTTCTGGGGCACGAACAAATATTGTAGACACGTTTTTTGTTGTTTAACCCCAGTCACATTTCCTATCTGTTTGGACATTTGACTGACTTTAAACACTTCTTGGTGTAAATCCAGGCCAAGAATCAAAGCCAACAGAACAGATTAACCCAGGCTGGTGCTGAAAAACAGGCACTTTACCTCCCCTGGCCGGCCTTGCTTGTGCATGAAAAGGACACCTCTCTTTCACCTCTCTGGCCATCATTTTTTAAAGCCTGAAATTATGGCAGGGTATTAAACAGTGCCTTTACTGTACCAGTGCAATGGAATATATCATTACATTTTGTGGTGTATTGTGAATTAGCTCTGGGTTCAAACAGGGCTGCAACCTTCAGTAGGTTAGAGAAAAGACTCAGGAAACAGATCTGAGTGTAGGGACCCTTTCCCAGCCCCTGTAAGCACAAATGAACCCAGCCACCAGCATTAATGTAGTTCTCTCTGTGTCTTAAGATATATGTGCATGCACTTTTGCCAAACACACATTTTCCTAGGGTTTTTTTCTGAACATAAAAACAAGGGAAGAGTGGAGAGGTTGAACCAAGTCCTGTTTAAATCTATGTGGACCTGGCTGGGATTGCGTGTGAGCTACTTATGAAAAGATAGTTTTTCTTCCTAAGAAAATATGAGGGGGAACTTGAACCATGTCTTCCCGTCTTTGCTGCTTCTGCTTCCAAGTTGCTTCTTGCTCCATTACAGTAGTTCTCCATTAAGGTGAATGATGTTTTCCTGAACTGTCATTTAAGGAGGCGTTTTTGGAGGAACTCAATAGCTATTTTAATTTCTGGAGCTATATTTAATAGCTGTTTAATTTACTAAAACATGGCTTTGCAGAATGCTGACTCAGAAATACTTACATACAAGATTGAAAAAGTAGAATGACCAGAACAGGAAAAGGAGAGGTGAAAAATAAGGCTTTTTTTCTCTATTACTTGGAAAGATCTTCCCCTCCTCCCCCATCATCTTGCACATCTGTCCTATTTGATTCCATAGAAATATCCAGTTTTCCAGTAGTTTCAGATGTTTTTGAAAGCATCTGTATACCTGATGACTCTTATATAATCATGGGGACTAACAATGCCAGTAGCATAGTGAGTGGGAAATATCAGGCACTTCTAGGATGAAGTCAAACCGTTTTCTTTTTGCGGCTGAAGGAAGATCTGCAGGGTAGTCCTTAGTTTCTGCCCTGATTCCAGCTAAGAATGAGGTCTTCTGATTACAGAAGTCATCTCTTTTCTCCATGGGAGCAGGAGGGCTTGGCATAAGCCACACGTGTGAAACTCCTGTTGTGAGCTCCTAACCTTGACAATATCCCACAGAGGCACACAGCAGCCAAGACAGCCTCAGGGTGTTTTGTGTGAAATGCTCATTCAGCATGGGCTTTCTGTGTCTTTGTTTAGCAGGGGACCCTGCTACCCTTCCCTCAGTACGTCACTCATTTATGGATCCAAGTCTTTAGTCTTTAAAAGTGCACTGCAGTGGAATTGATGGATTCACTGGGGATGATCTATTTAAGCACCTGAAGGCTGGTAACACCTCTGGGTATTTTGGATGAGATTTGGTGCTGCAGATAGATATATTTAGGGTTGCGTGTAAGTATCTGTGGCTCATTTGTCACAGGTGAAATTGATACTGGGAAATAAATGGGTCTGTTAACTTTCCATGTCTATTGGCATGCAATCCAGGCCTGGGCCAGGATGGGGGGAAATGAATTAATTTTTCCTATTGATTTTTCCCATTTGTTTTCTTTATGAAGTGAAGATTGTAAATTGCCATAAACAACTAATGCAGAGAAGATCTCTGCCTCACGCACATAGTGCACTCACAAATGAAAAACAACCTATACAGATAAATCACTGAAAGAAATTATTTGCTATGCTCTAAGACCCTGCATTCTCTAAGGAAATTCTTACCAATGTAATAATTATCATGGCCTTTGGGGTGGGAAGCCCCACATGTATTTTTTTTGTGGTGTCTTAGAGCAGTGTTCACTCTGCAGAAAATTATTGTAATGTGCTATCTCACCTGAGTCACTTCACTGGGAAGCCTTAGGGATTAAAACGTGCAAAAATCTACAGGAATGCACCTGTATAAATTTCATAGATGGGCAAAACCCGTATACTGGCTTTCAGATGAATTAAGTGGTCATGGTATTCAAATTATGATAATTAAATGCAGCTCAGATTTGGGGCTTAAACTACTTGACAGTCTTTCTTTAATCTGGACTCCATGGAGTTTTCAACAAGGATGATTATCCTGTTTTTCAGAGGTCAAATAAATCAGCTTTAAGCTAGTGAAAAGGTAAACACACTGATGTCCGCATAACTTTCGTGAGTTTATGAGATATTCTGGAAATAGGAATACAAAGAACCAGCATAAATCCTACTGCACAAAAACACTTAATTCCTGCAATACAATGTGTGTGCGCTCCTATACCATACAATGCAAGTTCTCTTATTGGGAAATATTGAATCAAGTAGGAGTATAAAACCCAGTAGGAGAATAATTTTATGGAAGAGATTTTCCCACTAGTTGGTTCTGAAGAAGTCATCGCATTTCAGGAGGGGGTAGAAGAGAGATCAGGAGACATCTTCAGGAGACTGTGCTGGATGGTGCCATTTTGACAATACATAAACAAAATGTGTAGTTACAGGTGAAAAATAACTCAAGAGGATTACAGCCTGGGTTTTACAAGCTATCCCTTTGAGCTTTTCTATTATCATTACTTTAATGACAGTAAAAGTATGTCAGAAATGTTTTGGCACATTTGTACACATATCCATATTTACATGTTGGAGTGTGGGCATGTCCGTATGTACACGCATATCTCTCTATATGTAGAAGCAGTCCATTGTAAATACAAGTCATTCTATAAGTGACCAGACTGTGCAAGAGTATAAATGCATTTTAAAGACCTAAAGTGCCTAAATTATAGGCTCCCAGTTTTGAGCACTGGCCGCAGTGAGATCCAGCTGGGTGTCCAGAGATGCCTTTAGAACAGTGACTGTAAGAAGACTTCATGAAGCAGCCTGAGCTTAATCTACACACGAGGGAAGAGAAATGGGGTTAGACTGCAGCTGAGACAACAGCCCCTTATCACTACTACAGCCCTTGAGAATGGCTTGGGAGTGAGTGTTTCTACCAGTGGGGTACAGGGAGGATGTGGAGCTTGGTTCTGGCTGGGGCTTGGCTCTATATGGGGTGGCACTGCTTCTTTTACTGTAATTCTTCCATTCTCTCATTGGCAAAGGTAAGAAGGGGATTGGTATCTTCTATGTGACAGTGGGTGTTTCGTGGAGGACTTTGGTTTTTCAATGGAAAGGATTCCATCTGGACAAACGTCTTGTGGTTGGACTTGATCCACTGACTTAGAGAGGCATTAAGTGCTGCACAAATATAAATATATACAGAACACAAGCAGACCCCTGAAGGTGTAACAGGCCCTCTGGACTACTACCAAGGTTTGAAACAGGGCTGGGAGCAGACAGCATCTGTCCCCAGGGGTGTTGGTCTGGAGGTGGCTGCAGCCAGGTTTGCACTGTGGTGTCATTGCCTCCACTGCAGTGCCTGTGCTGGTTCAGCAAGCTCCCAGCATCATGGGGAGAATGGGGAAGACCCTGTTCCCTCCCAGGTCTTGGGAGGACATGTTGCTGGGGAATGGAAGAGTTCTGGGCATCTCTCACTCCACACTTGGGGTGGCAGCAGCAGAATGTACACAGCTCTGGTGGGGTACAGGCAGCTTCAGGTTGGTGCCTCTCCAACGCCCCTGACTCTTCATGTTATTTCCAGTGACATCAAACAGAAAGGCTGGTGAGCACTGATGCCAGCTGAGACCAAATCCCACAGTGTAACCCAAAGTCCTAAAAGAGAGGGAAACCTGCAAGGAGCCAATGTGTGCACCCGCGTGTGTGTGTGTGTGTACATAAATGAACATCTTTATTTTATTTCTGACTTGTTTTCCCATTTGTATGTCCTCTGAAGATAAATACAAGGAGATTTCAATTCAGTTAACAGTGGTATTTTGGTAAAATACCCCCAGAAATCAAGAGAGGCTGATGTTATTCTAAATGGTTCTTGTCTCCACTTATACTAAGCAAGCTGAGCCTAGGGTTTGTCTAAAACAGAGCAGAGAGACCACCGAGTAGTCTCATCAGCAGAGCACTAATTGTGGCCATTTATTATAGTCACTTATCTGATAGTAGCTTCTTTATCTGTGATAGTTTTACAGGAATAAAATCCACCAGGCATTCGCACCAGTATATAAACATGTTACCTTGTGGCAGAGTGTCTGTTACTTACTGTCAACACTTGCCAGCAAAAAAATGCCTATCTCGGGCTTATATGAAGTAATGATGAGTTTAATATGCTCCAGTGAAAGCCACAGAATAAACAAGGCATCACAAATGTTTGCCTTGTCTGGCCTCTTAAACAAATAAAGGTGACTAAGAAGTACAAACAACACCGGGTCGGGGCTTATTGGGGCGCTGGTGGCAGCGCTGCTAATGCAGCTCCCCTAGCCAGCCAGGGCTGCCTATGGGCTCATTATTACATGGAATATTGGGAAAGCCCTTTCCCAGAGAAATATATTCCTTGCGTCTGGCCAAAATACTGTAGTGTGAAGCTGTAATTCCACGGCCATTTCAAAGCCAGTTCTGGGATAGAAGGGTGCAGGGGGAGAAGAGGTGGATGAGGAGCCAGCACACAGACCCAGCTCTGCTGGTTTAGCCCGGTCCTGGTGATTACAGCCAAGCAGGGCTTTCATGTGTGATTGCCCCACCACGCTCACCTTCTCCCCTCAAACACAGCAGATCCATGAGGAAGGGCCATGCTGGTGGTGTAAATGCCATGCAGTGAGAGGGAGGAAGGACCACCTGATCACTCTTGCGCCTGTCAGATCATGGGAGGAAAATCACACTAACAATGCTCTCAAGTGAGAAAAAACTAAAAATTGATATTATTTTACTGCTGTATTTGGATCAGCCTCACCAAACTCATTTTGCACATGACCATGATCTGTGTGATTGACAAAATTTGATAGAGTGACGGACAAAGACTGAAGACTGACACTTCATCTGTGAGAAGAGACTTTCTTAAGGAATCATCCCTTTGATTAAGGAGGCACTTAAAACCATCCATCCCCTGGCTGACAATAAATAAGCTAACACTTGATTGGCTGCAGTGTTGATTTTATGATAAGTGATGGAAATACATCCCATTTGTCATAGTGAAATATTGGGGACAAGTGGAGTTAGCTACCTAAGAAAGCTGTGTTTAACGTCAAACTTTGCATGAAATCAAAAGGGGAAAATTCAGTTACAGGTTGAATGGTTTGTAGACGATCTTAATTTAGTAATCAATCACAGCCCATGAGAGTGGATCCATGCAGACATCTACCTTAACACAGAAATTGCATAAGCTCTCCTAGTTGGTGAAGGTGTTTGGCAAGCACTGACACCATTCCTCAGCCTCACCGAAGGCTGATGTTCACCTTTGCAGAGCCAGTTCACCACCTTCTCCATGCAAAATACCACGTGTAGAGTGTATTTGCTTGTGGCAAATGTGATTTTTTCATGCAGAACTGCCCTTCCTGTAACTGAGGCCATCAGGATGGGAACTTCCTGCTTTGGTTTAGCTGGAAAATGTGAGGCAATTGCAGCTTCATCATCTCTTACGGTCAACAATGGACTGACTTGAAAGCTCTCTTGTCTGCTTCCAGCACGCTTATTTGCAGTGTGCAAAAAACCAGCTGGCTTGTTGGGTGACAGCATGGCTTTCATTTGCAGCTAGAAGATCGTTTAATCTGGGAACTGTTTTGAAAGGATAATTCCATTTTGAATTGCTTTGGCACTGTAAACAAAATTACCCAGGACCAGGCGAAACACACTGGCAGCTCAGTCCACCTGTTGGCTAAATCCTTCTGAAAATAGCCGGATGTGTGACAGATGTGGGCGAGCGCTCGCAGCCGGGGCGGTGATGGCAAGGCTGTGCCAGCAGGAGGGATGGCATGGCTTGGCTTGGGGGGGTTATCCAGCTTCTCCTAGTACTGATTACATGTCCACACTGCTGCAAGCTCATTATGAATTTGATGCTTTAGGTTTTAACTTTTATATTTTTCAAATCCTGTATTCCTAGCGTGTAACTCTGCAGTGTCCTGTAGCCTGTGAGCTGCTGTTCTCTCATGCTAAGACAGACATAACAAAGCCTCTCCAGGCTTGCTCTCCAAGGACACCCAGCCCATCCTAGGCCCAAAATGTGCAAACCAGCATCTTGGGAAGGGGGACAAACTGAGGGGAAATTCCATCATTAGCTAAAGTTTAATGCGTGAGATTATGCAGATATGCAAATGGACCAAACCTATAAAAGTGTGAAGAACCCGTGACTCAGGGTCCATCTTGGGTGCAGCCTTTGGCCTGCCCAGGGTGTACCTCTGAAGGCCTTTCAAATAAATATCCACCTTCATTCCCTTACTCCTGTCTAGTCTCTGTTTCTAGGTTGGCCTCTTTAGGCATCAAATTAGGCTAGAGGTCATTTTGTGTAGCTGCTGGCAGCTGGAGGCTCATTTTACCCCAGCACTTGCCACCTAGATGATCTACCAGCCAGCTGTCTCTGTGGTACATGAGCACGTATTTTATTTTGCAGCTGAGGTGAATGCCAGGAGTACATACCCTGTTGGGTATCTGAGATCCCATGGCAGGGAATTTTCTCTAGCTAGAGGGCAGCAAGGCCAGGGTGGGTACATTGCTGGTCCTGGGGAGTTATTCCTCCTCCTGTGCAGGGACATGTGCCTGTTCCAACTCTGTGTTGTGTGGCATGGTCACCACTGAGCAGAGATCTGTGCTCGGAGATGGCAAGCATAGAGAAAATGAAGGGTCAGATTTCCAACTGCAGTAGAAGGACCTGAGTTCCACTGGAAAAAGTGGCCCAGTATTTCTAGCCAGTAGCTCAGTAGATCCAGCCCCAGATATGAAAATCAACCTAATCTCTTTGCACAGGCAATCAAAACCCAGTGGTTAAAATTAATTACCTGTGCTGTTGATGGTGCATGAACCAGAGGGGAGCTGGCTACTTTTCCCAGGGCTGTATAGTTTCTATGCTGCCAGCAGAGTAAAAAATACAAAAACAAGGTATTATTTTTGTCAGTAAATGAAACATATCAGACTCAAATTTCCTGCAGAAGACAGGAGATCCATTGATTAAAAGTGTGCCGGTTTTATAGTCACTTCTCCGAGCACAACCACATTTAAGAAAGCCACAAACCTGAATGGCAATATGATTTTACATTTAAAAAAGAGATTTAGCATGTTACAGTATATTTTCTCTGGGCTGCAGGGGAACTGTTTCTTGCTTAGCTGTGAGTTCATAAATTATCAGGTTGGGTTCATGCACTATCAGGTTTCAGGACAGAGCTGTTTTACAAATAATGCTGTGTGCTGGTTCTCTTTCGTTGGGGGAACCTTCAAGTATGAGAGATGGATACTACAGGGGAACAATGTAGAGGGATGGGCAGCTGATTCTGATAAAATTAAAAATCTGTTACCACTTCAGCAGCTGTTGCTTAATCTCCTGTGTTCAGAGTTGATAACACGACCATAAAGTTCTCTCCTGGCTCAACGCTGGCACAGGAGTTTCTCGATCCAGAAGTGAATTCCAGATATGAACATTAGTACTGCTATTCATAAAACCTCCTCGTTTCCAATGACAAAATTGCAAATAAATGCAAAATTTGATTTGTGAGAAGAGCTGCTGGGGTCCAGCCAATACCTGGCTTTGTAAAAACAACTTTACAAAGACAGATAGATAAAATATTAACAAGGAGGCTACAGAAATATACCTCCTCCACTGCAACTTTTACAGCTTGTTAATAAGAGGTTTTGACACAAAACCAGGGACTGCATTTAGCTCTTTACTTGTCTGTGATCAGCAGTACCACTGCAAGCTGACTGCAAGGAGAGGCAAAGATCTCACCTGAAGTCCATTGTCATCAGTGGAATTTGCACAAAGCCCAGCACCTGCCTTGCAAAGGGCTGGCCTGTAACAAAGGTGCCATACCTGTGGCAACTACCTGGGCTGAGATGTTTTGAAAGGAATATGGCTTTTTTTCTTCAGAACACACCATTCTCAGGACCAGAAGAACTGAAATTCCTTCTCTGTGCAACCCCGGAAGAATGAGAGAGAAGCTTCATTTTTTAGATCCAGGAAGCTGTCTTCTCTGCTGATTAGGTAGGAGATTGCTTTTAGAAGTTTTGATATCTAACCCCTGCTTTCTAACAAACTGGTTTTAGTAAATCTTTTTGTACTCTCTATTTCACCTCCTAATGAAAAAGAAAATAGGTGTTGTGACTTCTGTTAAGCAATTTGTGAATCTCAGAGGGGAAAAAAAATCTGCCTAAGTACAATGTAAACAGCTCAATCTGAAGAGCTTTGAGACCTGGCTTAGTGATTACAAACAGTGTCTGTCCCAGTACTCCCCCACTCTTAAAATCTGGCACTACTGCTGTGAGAGTGCTACAGGGATTTCACAGTTACAGCAGACACTGTTAGCAATGAACTGTTTGAAAATGCTTAATGAAGACTAAGTAAAGCTGTCACAAGGTCTTAGTGTGGCAGGAGGGATTGCTGATAAGATTAATACTGTGGTTTAATTACTTTTATTTTCCTTCCAGAGATTTAACTAAAGTATAACAAAGTTAATAATTGTGTAATTTTATTTTCTAACAACAACAACATTTTCTAAGTTACTTCTTGAAGTGTTGCTGTAAAACCTCTCCTTGGGCAGGTAGCTGTCAGTATCTACTCTGACCCAATATTCTTGCTCCCTTTGTCTGCCCGCCACCAGCCGGAACTTACAAAATCAGCTTCCTTAGGCCTTCGGAATGTTTTGATGCTTTCACTGCTTGTCAAAATCAAGAAGTATAAACCACACAGAAATCCTTTTAATTTTACAGCAAGATATCTGAGGAAATTTGGGACAAGCTCCTACATTATCTCCTCCTCTATAGCATAACAAGTTTGCGCCACAGTCACGACAACATTTACGCCTGTGGACTCTCTGAACAAATTAGAGGATTATTGTACGTAGGTGATCACGATAAACCTTTGGGAACACAAGCAGGTGAAGGACATCACAGTGGGGAATCTGATTCTTGGCTGTGCTATTCTCACAGCACACCAACGTGCCACTGGGAAGGACCCAAATTCAGGTAAAATAAATAATGCTGGGAAGAGTCAGGCCCTTTGCTTGAGGGTTGTTGTAATGTTTAGGCTTAGAAGGATGGATTACAGATTTTTTTTTCAGCCTGAATTCCATCCCAAAAATCTGCTTAATCCCCTTTTAATACTTGCGTGAGTGCCAGAAATGTCTTTTATTTGCTTCAGCAACAGCAGCCAGTTAGTCAGATGTTATCAGCTACTTCTTCATTCAGTTGTCCTTTGCATGCTGATAAACACCACATAAGACAGGGGAGAGAAACCTTAAGCCACAAGCTTATCCTGTGTATAGTAGGATGCACCTTGAAACAATTTTGATGTCTCCATTGAAATCAGCTTAGGTTAAGCCTACATAAATAGTGTCAAAGGGGAACACACCCAGAACGCTCTGGGAGATCATGATAAACACTCCTGATGTTTTGCAGCTGTGCTCATCATCTGCACGTTTCACAATAAAATTTTACAAAGCATCCAGACACCCAGCTGGTTGTATTCACTGCGGGATGGCTTTCTCTGCCATGGCATTTTGTTCCGTATTTGTTGCCCTGTGGGATGGCTGTCTCCACCATGGTATTTTGTTCCGTATCTGTTGCCCTGCACTATTCCCTTCCCCAAATTCAGACCCCATCAATTATTTTTTACTAGATACAGCAAATCGTCATAATTTATTAGCTGCATTAGACTTCAGGCCTGAACTTTACTTGTTGGAAAGTGAGGAAAAAAAAGCTTCCCTCTGTAGAAAGGAGATCCAATCTGCAGTTAAATGCATCAAAGAACACATTTTTTTAGGTATTTTTGAGCTGGTACTTGCCTATGACTCTGAATGTAATTTCTGTCTGAAGTGACTAAGCTTTGATTCTGAAACTTTTGTGTACAGGATAAAGTCTAAGGATGCAGCAATTGTGCTTCTTGTCCCATGTCTCTACCCCGAGGTCTCTGACACCCAAAAGCTGAGCACAGTCATCTACAGGATGAGGGGCTCCGTTTGTATAAAGGAATAGAGGAAGCGCAACTAAAAGGACTCACACCTGAGTCTCCTCTCACTAACAGTATATCACTGGCATAATTCCCTTGATGAAAGTGGAATTTCTCCTGATTTACACGAAGAGCATTAACGAGAGAGGGCTCAGGTCTTAAGTGCCGGGGTTTAGTCGTATTTCTTCTGTCTTCATTCCTTCCCTGATGATTCCCAGGAAATCTCACTTCAGTGAGATAAGTGCCTACAAGAATGTTGAAATTAATTTCAGAGCAGCCTGAAATGGCTGCACAGACAACCAGCCAGAGGAAATGCCCCAATGGAGGGATTTATTGTGCTATCGCTGCTTTTCGCCAAGCTGCAACATCTTAATCTTTCACGATGACATTATTATGAACCAGCCAAGGCAGGGCCAACCCTGAGAGATTGACAGCCCAGCACTTCACAGCTTTCCTGGAGACCTGCTGATCTGTGGTGTGGCTTAAGTGGGGCTAAATGCAATGTCCTGCAGGTCACCCCAGTCCAGCAAGACATGGAGTGAATGTCAGAGGGATCAGTGTGTTCCTCTCCTTACAAACCAGCGTCCCATCACCACAGGGTGTCTTGGTCTTTGCTCTGGGGGTCACCAGCACATGGCCCTACACCAGTGGCTTTCTTGGGTTTTGAATTAGGGGTATGGCAGGCCCTGGAGCATAGAGAGCTGGTCCCCAGCACCCAGGCCATGAAATAACCATGCAAAATGGAAAGGTTTCTAGTTTGCAATTCTACCAGAGTCTGGGAAGAGGATAGAAGGCAGAGGAGAAATGAGACTTCTGTCCCCCTGTTGGACACAGTCCAATCTTCTACAATATCTTTGGTTTATATGTGTTTCAAGGGAAAAACAGTAATCCTTGCTAACTAGTATTAAAAGCCCTTAAGTGGCTCATTTCTTGACAGGCTGTGCATTGCACTTTTGAGAAGCAGAATTAAACATGTAATGACCCTCACTCCCAATGTCCTGGATTACAATAGCTTTCTCCAATTTCATCCCAATTACTTGGCTTGTAGGCTGGGTCTGCGTTGGTCTGGAGAGTCCCATCTTCTCCTGAGGTTAGATGTCAGCGTTGAGTCTGAGACACATTTCAGACAGTTTGCGTCATTGTGTAAACAGTGATAACAATATTTAATGATGATAAATCTGAATTTCACCACACAACTATAAAACAACTGAGAGAATGAATTATGCAATTTACAGCTAGCAAGAAGGCAGCCAAAGGGAAAGCAAAGGATATGTGCAGCAGGGAGACAAATTTAGTGGTCTGAGACCATGGTGTCATTTGTTTTTGTGTTTAGTAGCACTTAGCAGCCATGGTGCATAAATAATCTTTATTGCAGTGGAACCCAGGGACGCTACTGGCGACAACTTGTCACTGCTTGGGACGGCTGCTTCACGTGGCACAAGGTGTATCTCGGGTATGCAGGGGGCATCTTGGGCTTCTGGGTCCCTTGGGGGCTCGTGCTGGGTGACACCATCCTTCTACCCCTTCCCGGGATGTGTGAAAACCCTGACACTCGTTGGAGCCACTTTCTGATCCAGCCTAATGAAACTCTGCTGTTCTCACTAATTTAATTGTCCAAATGAATTTTAAGTATACAGTCCTACGGATTGAACAATGGAGGGGAAGAAAAGGAACAATAAATGAAAATCACACAGAGGGGAGCTACAAAAGCTCAAACATTTCTATTTTATTTTTGGTTTGCTTGCTTATTTTTAATATAGGAAGACCAAAAAGAGGAAGAAAAGTAGGGAACAGCATCTGTAAACCATATTCCTTCCCTTTTTTTCCTTCAGTGCCATCCCACTATTGTTTTTTTTTTACTTCTTTTGTTATAACTGCATCAAAATCCTTTTAGAAATACACCTTTTTCATACAGTTCTCCACTTTTCCTGTGAAAGTCTTGAGACACGAAAAAGTCTGCAAAATTTCCCCAAACCTTCCATCTTGATAACGGCAAAAAAAAAGTTTTCAACACAGTTTGGTCTTCTATCTTGAAGAATAATCAAGAGAGCTCTAACACAATGGAGGTTTTATGGAATAAAAAAATGGTATCAGCATCAGTACCCATTTTATTCTTTTGATGCCATGTTGATATAATGTGGATGATATTGCAAGCTATTTAAAAAACTGTATATGCAAGCACTAAAATTCAGCACCTTGGCCTGCTATAATCATGGATAAAATGAGGGAGAGAGGTCAGCTTTGTACTCCTTTTTCCCGTTATTGGTGGGACTTGGACACCCTAGGGACAGGGGCCATCCTGGTTGCTCCCCTGCAGGACCATGGTGGCTGTGACTGTGATGGCAGGATGAGGAGGGCTTGTTCATTCTCCAGGACAGACAGTCATTTTGGAAGATTTTTTTAGGGAAGGCTCTTCTTTCCTGTCCAAGCCCCCTGGCTGGGACAGAGGTGGTTCTATAGAAAATTTGGCACAGCTCCCACCCCATCTCTGCCAGGGCTGCTTTCCTCCTGCCTGTGAAACTGGGATAGTTTTCAGATAATACTTACCTACCTCTGGGAGTGCTGTGAAAATTGGTGGCCTCTGTCCTTAAGTCCACTGTGAACCACTGTAAGTAGAAAGTGTCTGAGCTTCCTCCAGCCCACAGTGAAAAAAAAAAAAAAATCAACATACAAGAGTGAGGAAATGCCAAATTGCTCAAGCTCTCCATTCTTCTGGTTTCTAAGAGGATACTGTAGATTACAGGGTAAACAACTTCTGAAACGACATTTAAAAAGTGATGTGTCACTTGCCAGTGTCCCTTTAACTATGAGAAATAACAGCAACATAGGAAAAAATGTAAATTTACCATCAGGCAGATCTTCCCCCACAGCCTAATGCAGAGTTTGATGAATAGAATGAATGAAACGACAGAGGATCCAAGCATTACACAACGGCTATAATTGTGCTAACCAGCTGTAGTCATCTGCTGCTTCCAAAAAAAGTTCAGAGCATTTTGACAGTGTCGCCTGTGCGGATTGGAAGGCTGCAGCAAAAATGTATTTCCATTTGTTATTCGAAAAAAAGAGATCTATTCCTCAGTGTCAGATTTTGCTTGGAAGGTGCCAAGACAGAGGAGAGTGGAGAACAGGATTACTTACAAAGCTGGGGAAAGAAATAAAAGTTAAAAAAGACAGTATCTCTTCCAGGAAAAGAAGATTTTAGATGAGAGTACACTGCTGGATCCAGTTGCACCAGCGACCAGCCAAATCCTGTGCCTTTTTCTGAGAATGATGGGAGCAACATGCCCAATCAGATCCTAGGAACACCCAAACTGGAGGCTTTTTGTCCCAAGAAAAAGTGTTTTTTTTTGGTGCAAAGGCTGACACCGGACTGCTATTTTGAAAGTGTTATGGTGTGGCTGCCTTGGATGCTTGAGGCAAGGCCTGGGAATTAGGCATAGCAAAGCCCAGCTTTTAGGCATCTGTAGACAGCATGTGGTGAGAGCGGGGGCCGGCGGCAGCTGGGCCACCTAACTCGGCTCGCGGGGAAGGGCGAGCAGAGGGACAGGGACAGGGACAGCCCTGCCTGCTCTGGACCGGAGCCACCCCAACGAGGGATCCCTGAGGCAACTCCAGGAGCTTGCTGTGGGGGTTTGTATCACACAGACCAGCCCTGAGGAGACAGACCCACTGCTTCTGGGGCCGTTGCTTTCCTGTTAGCACTACCCAGAGCTGTGGGGTGAGGTGTTTCTCATGCTGGAGTCCGGCTGCACTGGGGAGAGACAACACAGTGTATTAGGGGGATGCTGTAGCTCCACATGCATGGCGTGACCTGGGAATGAAGATGAATCCTCTTCAGGAAAAACTCACCATTGGAGTGATTTCAAATTGACTGTTTTTTAATAAATGCCCTTTTTTGATATGTTCATGAGCCATGGAGCTCTAGGAATGCTTTGTTGTGCATGGTGTGCAGGTCAGATTCATTTAATTTGGAGGTGAGGTAGGCAGTTTTATCCAGCTTTTAGTACTTGGTTTTGTTTTTGGTCACAGATCATTTACTGAACCTGTTTTAAGTGGAATGGAGGGTGGTTTTTTTTGAAGCCAAAAGGGTTGGTTCTGGCTTGTTACAAAACAGCAGCTTTCAACAGGATCCAAATCTATCTTCAGCTTTTCTGGGTAACTCTAAATGAGTACTTTAACATGGGGATTTCTGTGCTGAGGAAGCAGGGAAGTTAAGAACTCAGCACAGCACAGAAGTAGAACTGGCCTGTGAGTGTTTCTGACGTCCCGTGCCTCCCTTTCCCTACAAGCACAATGAAAAGTGAAGCTGGTGTAGGTTACCCTGCACTTTATGAATTGTGATCCTCTTGTCCTTCTTCCAGTTTCAGCTCTGATGCTGCATGATTGTATTGCCAGAGCCAGTGGGGATGGTACCTCACTTCAGTAGATGTCCTGCTTAAGGGAGAAAAAGCCTTTTATGTAGTACAGAAAAATCCCTAAAAAGAGTTTAGGGATTAGCCAATTTATGTGAATATTTGTGTGGAAAATGTTCAGCCTAATCATGTGAGTTGAGTTAAGGGGAAGATATTACTTGCACCTAAAGGTTTTGAAAAGGGTGTTGCATACAAAAATTGCAGATGGAAAAAAGAAGAGAGAAAAAAGGATGAAACAAACACACAGATCATATACTCTGAAAAACAGCCCCAGTAAAACACTGCTGGTGATAGTCCTGCTTCAAGTGGGAAGTCGGACTAGTTGACCTCTAGAGGTCCCTTCTAACCAAAATTTCTATGATTCTGTGAGTCATATACATTTTCTCATCTTTTCTTCTTGTCATTTGATTTGCTAGTTTTCCTAGGGAAGGCCTTGAAATTCAAACTTCAGTCTCTTTTACACCAGAATATTTGAGCAGTGACTTTTGTCACTGGGTTAGGCTGTAGGCAAGCGTTCAGTTTCTGCTGCTAAATAGTGTCAGAAAGGAGCAGGCTAAATCAAGAGAATTCTCTTTTTCCACTATCAGGCAAAACGCTATGATCAGGATTCTCTGTAACTTCCTCGGTATTCACCATGGCAGAGCCATTCAAAAGGGAGGTGTGGTGGGTGTTCCAGGTAAGCTTACAAGGTGGCCCCTTGCCTCTCTGTTTGCAGGCTGGGAGGTGAGGTGGGAAAGGGGAGGGTGCAGGCAGGGGGCTGAATGCATTGTCTCAGCTTTTAGGCTGGATGTGGAGGTCATTTGACAAGGAGGCAGCCCTAACCAAGTTAGGAAAGATCTGGGCAAAGCAAATCAGCTGGAGTTCCAACTGGAGTTCCCAACAGCATTCCCAATGCTCCTCCTCATCATCTATTTACTGAGATGAAGGCTTGAATATTGCCGTCTGTGAGAAGGCGTGCGGGCCACATGAAAAGTTTGCCCTAACAGTTCCTGCATCCCAGTGCCCAACCCAGCAGTCAATTATAACCTGGGATTTAAAAAGATCAGGAGGCTCCGGCCCTGACCTCAGTCGGCTGCGGTGAGATGCTGGGGAGCTTTTCCTCTGCCAGCTCCCGCTGCCTTCCTAGCGATTTGGAAGCGCTCACCACCTATCAGTGCTGCGGCTTTCGACTGCATCCTGCTCTTCCCCTCGCACATGTTCTTACTCAGCTCAGATACAGGAGAGGAGCCAGCGCAAAGCAAGGCTCTGGCCTGGCCAAGAGCGGGCTGGGAGCAGGGCTCTGTCGCCTGTCAGGGATCTGGGCTGCTCTGGATGGAGCCGGGCCTGCATTTGTTTGAGCTGCTTTGGTTGCTCGTGGAGGCTCAGCTCAAGCCCTCGGCCCCAGCGCTCGCTCTCTGGAATTTGAATGGTTTATCTCACGCCCCAGCAGGGTCCGAAGCAGCGTGCTGCTCCGAGCCCCTGCTTATCACGGCTCTGACATGGCTTCTCTAAGCAAATGTTTAGCCCTACTTGACTCGGGATGAGTGCTGTATTGATTATTAACTTTAAACAAACATCTGGTTTTCATTACGAATGGTAGCAGACCAGAGAGGGGTGCTGTACTGGGCGGTGCGGTCACTTAACAACCATCAAGACTGGCTATAAAGAAAATTTAACATATCCTGTAATTACAGTCTGCACAGCACAGGGGGATTTGGGATCTGCAGATCTGATTTCAGAACAGAAGAAAATGTTTATTGTATCTGCTACACACATTTATTTACTCAGTAGCAGCAAGGCTTTTGAAATATTGTCTGTGCAAGAGCTTATTCCTTGCTTAGGAGAAGGACTTTCTTGTTTAAGCCAGGAAACCCGAGCGAGGCTCACGGTCTGGATGGCCTGCTTAATGCTTTTACAGGCTTGGGGATTTCAGGGTTTGTCGAACACGGAGTTCTGTTCTGAAATATAAATAACATCTTCTCCTCTGCCCTGCCAACACCAACCAGATCCATCTCCTCTGGCCACAAGGAAAAGCTGCAGCCAGGAATGGGACAGTGGGGATGTTGCCCCAAGAGGCGGTGGCCCCCATGTTACCCATCCTTCAGAGAGGAAGAGGGTTTGGAAGGCTGTCCAAGGGTGGCCCTTGGCCTGTCCCCACAGTGATGAACCCAAATGGGTGAATTTGCACCCAGCGGCTGCATCTGTAACCCTGAGCCCAGCATCCATGCCCAGCTCCCAGGAAATTATCAGCCAAAGGGACGTTTTTGGGGTGATGTAATGCTGTAACTTGAGCTCCAGCTGAAAAGAGATGGTAGGAGGAGTTTCTATGGAGCCAGACAGAGCTGAGATCCTCTCCCTTTTTCTCCTTTTCTGGCTCATTCAGGCTGTCTCAATTAAAGTTCGGGCGAATTAATCTTGCACTCTTAATGTCAGTTGCTATTTTTCTAATTCACCTCCACACTCTTAAAGACTATTTCTCCAAACAAAACGGGTCTGTTCTTCAATTTCAGGCTGTCAATTTCATGGGCTGCTGATACATTTATTAGGTGTGTAATTTGCTATTTTTAGGAGACTGTGGGGGAGCAGCACCATTTTTTTTTTCTTCTCTTTTGCATTTATAAACCTCTTACAGTTCCCTGTCCACTGAAAATATTTTTGCTATTTAAAAGGTTGTATCAAAGTCGGGTATCTTGGTCCAAATTCCTCCCTGGTGTAACTCTACTGACCTCTATTTCACAAGAAGTAAATTTATTCTCTAATGGTCTTTTATTTTATTTTATTTTATTTTTTTTTTTGTGGACATGAACACTTCTTGGCCACTGCTGGATGCAGGAAAGCATCCAACTGTATGGACCAATGACGTGATCAGAAACAGGCCTCAGCTACAAGCTCTGCTGGAGGAAATACTTAAACCTTTTCACAGCAAAGCCTGTCCCTTAGTCCCACTATCTCTCTGAAACCACCAATGCCCACACACCACGCAGGGCAGTGCCAGTCAAAGTTTGCTGCCAGACTTTGTTCATTTCTAAGTGCTTGTGAAGAATTTGGCAACAATTTGAGGCTAATTTCTCTGTGGTGCTGGGGGACTTATCTACACCTTGCAAGAGGGCAGTCTTTCTTGCCTGTCTGGGGCTCTGAAACTAAGAGATCAGAGAGGGGATCATCACGCCTTGGGAGGACAACCCCTCTCCTGTGACAGCCATGGTTCAGTCTGGGAGATTCACCACCCGCCAAGGCCGTGCCAGGTGGCACAATGGTGTTACATGACAGACGTACAGAGTGGTGGCAGTGGGCTTGTGGAAGTCAAGGGGCCACCAGATCACCTGCCCGGTGTGCCAGTAATGGTTAAACAACGGAGGAGTGCTCCCAGGTTGTAACTGGGAAAGGACAGTGGTATTAAAGGAACAGAGGAGGTGCTTGCACATGGTTTCTGGGGTGCTGGAGGGACTTTGGCTAGAGTCCGTATGTGGTTCTTCAGTGAAAGCAACCGGGGTAGGAAATGCCTTCTGGCATCTCCTCGTGTCTGCATGCTTTTCCCAGCTGCCTGGGGAGGTCTTCTGTCTCCTGCCTCTTTCCTGAACCTGAGGGCTCTGGAGTGACTGTCCCAGTTGTGCACAGCAATTGCTGTGCATCTTCTGCCACCAACATTGCTGGAGATGCCTTGCAAAGCAGGAGGGCGAACATGAGGTCTCTCCAACTTCTCCTCTGGCATCTCCTATTCATGGGTGTGGCTCATGCTGAAGCCCAACACTTTTTACTGTAGCGATATCCGTCCTTTTGCTGAGCTGCCATCTCTAGTGCTGTGGCCTCTGTCCTTCCCTCCCGTATCCACACCTCTGTGTGTGCCCAAAATGTAATAAAGCAGTGCCAAGAGGCTCGATGAACAAGAAGTGAACGTGGCCATGCAGACAGCTTCAGGCTGAAGGTGGGTGGAGAGAGCAGAACCAGAGTCTCACAACACTAACTCATGCTACCTAGATGGCCAAATACAGAGAGGATGATGTCTATTGCCTCCGTGGACAGCAATAAATGATGCAGAAATAAACAATGTGGGATAGCAGAGCTCTAGGGCCAGACCTCCAAGCATAATTACACACTTAATTTCCTTGTGGGAGGTTAAATGTCGAAGCACCTAAATGCCTTTGGAGATCTGGCTCACCACTTTCTCATTATAAAATGCAAGAGATAAGCTCGCCTGTGCTGACCACATGCCAGATGCAGTGGGACAGATTTGCTCTGTCCTGTGTATCTGTGCACTGGAGTTCCTCTTGGGTCTAATTCTCAGCGTATCCCCACAGCGTGCTGCTCTGGTCTGGGGATGTTTGAGATAGTTTGTGGTTTACTGCTGCTACCAAGAGCTGCTTCAGAAAGTCTCTCAGGACTGCTGTGCTGCCCAGGCTACTGTGCCGCAGGGTCAGGCTGGAAATCTCTGCTGAGTGTATGGCAGCCTCTGAGAGGGAAAACCAGTCAGAGATCAGCTGCTTGCCAAAAGGGCGAGGGGCACGATTTAAATGGAAATGCAGAAAAGGTGACATCTGCTCTAGAAATCTGTCTGAAAAGTTACTTTTTGAGGATGAGGCAGGAAACCAACTGCGCAGGATCACAGGGGCTAAACCCCTTTCTCTGCATGGCTCTCCTTCCAAATAAACACTCAGGGTTAATTAGCAGCCGCTATCTCCACAGATTTGCTAGGTATGCTCTGCCGTGCTCCTGCTGCCTCCTCTGTGGCCTCCAAGCCCGACCAGTCCAACAAATTAAGCAGCACAACTCCTCCGTGCAGGCTCCTCCAGAGCTCGTTACAGCTCATGGAGTGGTACGTGATGGACACCCCAGATACTCTGCTGCTCTGCACAGCCCCATTTATCTTAATCAGGGCAAGCGGCTGCTCCCAGCCCGGCCTTCCCGGGGCTGCAGGCACACACCCACCACGGTGGGAGGCCTCTCTGGGAGGCTGGGAGCAGCCCCGACTGGTGAGGGGGACACAGAGGGTCAGCACGGGGCTGAGGAGGTGATGAGTGTGCCAGAGCTCAGAGTGAACAGCAGAGAGGCAGTGCTGCTCCGTCCTGCTCTGTCCCTGTCCTTTGGTGCTGGATTCACTCATGGACACTTGTCCCTGTGGCCAAAGCTCCTTGAGGGCTGGCAGATGAAGTGGCCGGAGGGTGGTTTGGTGTTTGGGCTGGCTGCTGGCATTGCTGGCTTCTTCCTCCAGCCCAGAGGGGTACCCCCTCACTGGGGACAAAGGTGGTGCCCTGAGCCGGCACAGGATGACCAGGGGCACCTCAGTGCTACAGAAAAAAAACCGAAATGGAAACAAACTGTTTGATTAATGACTCTTTCGCTGTGCATGAAGGTACTTGTTTCGTGTAAACAAATGTACTCAGAGGCAGTTCTTAGAGTCAGGAAGTCAAACACTCAAAATACTGAGAAAAAGGCAAAATTCATTATCCCTCTTGCTCCTCCTCATTTGCTATTGAGAAGGGAAATAAATGGTTACTGGAAAATTCAGACAAAAATGTTGAAACCTCTTGACCAACAATTGCTATTTTTTAACTTGCTCTGCTGACTGTCCTGGTTTTGTGTTGTCAGGGGGGGCTCCTTATCTTACTCATAGAGTTGCAGGCCAAGGCAAATCTAAAACATCTTTTCTCCTGATTTAGGAGGAGATTTCCATTCACTCTTGCCAACTGTTGAACTTAGGGATGTCATGGCACATTCTGTCTTCTGTCCATCCTTACAAACAGCATCCAATCACATCAATTATTTGCTGGATGACATTTGTTTTTGGTAAGGTTTTTTTTCATGTGAAAATTTGTGCTATAATGCAGGGTAACAATTTTCAGCCACATTTTTTTCCACTGCTGAACATGTATTTAGGATAAATACAAAATTGCCGTAAAGGGAAATGAATTGTTATAGTTAAAACAAATCTGAAAACATTTTAACATTTAATGCTGACATTTTAAAGACAGCCCTTCAATAGCATTATTCAAAGCCAATGTTTGTTCAGATTTACTTCAGTTTTATTGAAACTGCTTGAGAATATCATTAAAAACTCATGAAGGAACTAAAATACATCCTTCAACTCAAGCATTTTTCCTCCAAACTTTCAGTTTTGTGAAAAAATGCCCAACCCCAAAACAATAGCCATTTCAGGTTCACTTCAAGCACCCCCTTGTACTCCTCTCTTGTTTTTTGGTTTTGTGGGTGAGCTGAAAGGTCAGTTTTTGCTCCTCTCTCTGGGAAAACTGGCCTTTCAGTTATTCTCCAGCTACACCCTTCAGCCACAAATATCTCAGCCCGGCTAATTTTTGTCTCAGCTTTCTGGGACTAAGGCAGAAGGAGGGTGACCCCTCTGCAGCTTGGCACCTGCACTGGGTTCTCGTTCTGCTCCCAATTCTTCATGTGCTGTGCCCTGACTGCCCTTGATGGAGTGATGGGGGGACACGAGGGCAGCTGGCACCTCTTTGCGTGCTGCAGAGTTTTAGAGCACATCACTCTCAACTTTCTAAGAACAGTGTGCACACGATTACATGGAAGAGTGAGCAAGTGTTTTTGCAACTTCCCTGCCTGCGTTCAGCTTGCACAGCTGAGGGGAAGTGGCCAGTGGTGAACTGTATAGAGGATCTTTAGAGAAATAGGGAGATACCAATGGTGTAATGCAACACGTGTTAATCGTGCAGAAGTGCTCTTTCCGAGTTAATGGGGCTAATCAAGCCATAAATGAGAATCTTTGCAGGACAAGGTGTTAGCAAGGCAGCTTAATTCCTCCACTCCACTGTTCTAGCCTCAGAACTCCTGGTGAGGGCACGGTGGTATTGTTTTAGAGGAATGCACCTGTTGGAGGGTACTTGAAGGGGAAGTTTTCCTTTTCCAGACCAACTCTGCACCAGATGTGGGGTTTTTTTGCATTGTTGGACAGCTGTTTTCCTCATGATCTTGACATAAAGGGCCTGTTCTTCTCAACTCTCTCTGAAGGGACTGGGAGGTGAGCAGTTTCTGAGGGCTTGGCACACTGCTGGTAGATGACTGGAGAGGTCTTATCCCCACTAATGGATACAGGTGCTTTGGAGATGGTGCGGAGCTCACAGCAACGCTACGGAGATCTCTGCAGGTAAAACACTGGGATCAGCAGAGAAATTCAGTGTGTTTGGGTCCCTGCCTGCTCCCACACTGCCTCCAAGCGTGTCTGTGGTGCCTTAGTGTGGGTGGACACACAGACCACTGCCACAGCTCTGTGATCTACCTGCACCCAGGCCCTGGGGATCAGCCTGACCACAGGGGATCTGTGTTGGGATCTGTGTTTGGGGGTGGTGTGTGCCCCTGCCAGGCAGTGAAACCAGAGGCATGCCCTGAATCACCCGTGATTAGTGTTTTATAAACTGCACAGGCCACGGTAGCCTGATTCCTCTTCATTGTGTGTGGCTCCTTGGGAACTGAATGTCCTTATTTTTTATACAATTTACTTCAGACAAAGGTCCCTTCCCTTTTTCTAGTCTTGCCTTGCTTTTCCTTCCCAAGGCTGGCATATCCATAATTCATCTCCCTTGTATCCAGGAGGTTTCTACACAACAGGAAACTTCGGGGATGGAACAGAAACATAAAACATTCCTGCAGCCGTTTGCCTCCTGCATGCTAAGAGAGACAACGCTGCACTGACCGGCTTGGGGGGTTTTGCTGAGCATCCTGGTTAAGCCTGGCTGTGATAAAACCAAGCTGGGACAACACATTCTGTTTTCGCTTATTGGGTTATAGAGCTGAGCCCCTCCTGGGCTTTGAGTGCTGTCTCATATGGGAGATACATCCATGGGAGCTGGCAGCAGCTGCTAATGCTGAACTGGGGCAAAGTTAGCAAGAAATCTGCTGAGGGTAGTGGCAGAACACAGGAGTCACAGGCATCCCAGCCTTTGCTCCAGGTCTGTCTTAGGCAAGCAAGAAAAGTCTCATTTCTGCCTTGTTCTTTGTTAGAGGCTTCTTACCTGCTAGCGTGTGGCACACAGTGTGTCCCTTCCTATGGGTACTTCTCCAGGCATTTATGTCCTTCCTTTCTGCTTCAGCACACAAATTTTCTGCCATTGTTGTTGTCTCCATCTGCCCACAGGATGGATATTGCAGACCTTTGAAGTACAACCAGAAGTGAGGAGGGCAGCACAGTGTTTCACTGTGCAAGAAGATGGGAGCCAAAATGCACCAGGAGGACTCAGAGTCACCTTCTTGCCTGCCCTGGTGGAATGTGTGCTGAACAAGAGCCTGAGATGGGGGCATTGCCTGAGCTCTGCTGTTAAACGATTTTGTAACTTTTCTCACATTTCTGTGCCTCTCTTACCCCTCTTTCCCTGCTCTGCTCTGTCTCTGGATGTGGGGCAGTGGGCTGAGTCCCCTGGGAGCTGCGTGGTGTCCCACTGCATTTGATGATCTCTGAAGATATGTTCTTAAGGAGTCCAAGCTTTCCTGACCTGGCTGTGTCTCCTTGCTGACAGGTCTGTCACTATCTTACAAGAAATACAACAATTTCTCCATACGTAGCCCTGACTTTACACCTCAGCCATTACAAATCCTCTTTTATTTTAAAAAGGTAAAACAAATTCCTTCTCTCATAACTTCAGTAGATACAGACTTTCATGGCTGCACTTTTTCTCATTCTTAGAAACAGGATTGTATTGCTCACATCCCCTGTTGCCTTCCTATCCATTGCTGAATTGAATTCCAAACCACTTTCCTGCCCTGTAAAACCCCCCAGGACCCAGGACTGTGCTTTACCTCCTCTCGTTTCCTGCCCAGTGAACTACTCTCCTCCTGGACCATATTTTTCTGGCTTTCTAGGGATAGTGCATTCACTTGTGCCTGCTCCTTTTCCCTGCCTGGAGCCAAACATCTTGCCCCTCTAAACCAAATCCTTCCTCAAGGCCTTAATTCTCTCCTCAGCTTGCATTTAGGGGTACGTTTTTAAGCAGTGTATTTAAGATTTTTTATTCACACACACACACACACACACACACACACACACACGCGCGCGCGCGCGCGCACACACACACACATCCATTTTACCATTTTATTGGCTTCCTGCATTTGCACAATGTCAGAAACACCAGCTTGTCTTGGTAGGACAGAGGCCAGTGATACCAGATAAAGCTCTGGGAAGCTATTCCCTCAGTAAACCAACAGGACAGGGATCTATGATGGAGAAAATGCACTGTTAGATTAACAGTAGATATATGTAACATTAATCTGGATATATATATATATGATAGAAATAATCAACAGAATTAGAGCACAGCTAAGATGATAGCTGATTAATTAAAACACAAACCCCAGATGCAAGTAGGGATGCACCCTGCAAAGATCTCCTAGGATGGGCTGAATTCCCTGCAGCCCTGTCTGCACACACAGCATACCTGAAGGGCAATACCAGGAAGATCAGTAAAAACAAGTTCTGATTATTTTTTTCTTTTCATTGACAAAGTGCTCATTTCAGCCAAACATTAAAAAATTGCTTGTCAAAAACATCAAATAATCTGACACTTAAGGGAGAAGGGTGTGGGGGATTCTTTTTTTCATTTTTAATGTTCTTTAGTGAACAGCTTACATACATCCTTGCACACCCACCCACCCACACGTATATAAATATAGATGGATGAAATTCATATGAAACGTAGTTCAATCTCATAGCACATAATAATTAAGGGCCCAATTTAAATAAGCATTTCAGCATATGCTTACAATCTACCTGGCTTCCATGGGACTTGAGCACACACTTCATTTCCAGCACATGCTTTTATGTCCTTTCTGAACTGGGATTTTACCTGAATGAAATCTAAAACACTGAACCTTTTTCCCCCTCCTCTTTCTTAGAGAATAAATGTCCTTTTATAACTGAGATAGAAGGCTTTCAAGCAGAATGGACCTGTGCAAGATTCCCAACTACATGGCAAAAGAAGTGATACTACACATTCTTCTGCTGGCAAGTTATTGTGGTGAGCATTTTTATTTGATTTTATTCCATTCATAGTGTGAAGCAGCAGTTGCTCTGCTGCAGATAGAGTAAGAGTTTTTTGGATCAGAGCCATGGTTTTGACTACAATAACTTTATTGGCCAGAGTCTAGTTTGTGTAATCACTAAAATTAACACGACAGTGTGAGTGCTGAGTTCAAAGCAGGAAACAACCTCAGATACAGCCACAAAAATTGCTCCAGTCCAATTACTGTAAAACAGATGAAGATAAAGTTAGTGTCCCAGTGAGTCATCCAGCCAAGATTCACATTTCAAAAAAAAAAAAAGCCCATTCCAGGGGTAGAGATGAGGACAGAGCTGTTTCAGAATAGCCATGAAAAATATGTGCAGAACATGGTCTGATTATACAAATTTGCACACTGTTCCCAGAAAAATGAGGCAAACAAAGATTCTTAGCAATAAAGAAGAATTTCTCCTTGGTGAAGAAAATAGAGTGAACTTGGCCTAGTGTGTTTTTTGTTAGCTCTTTCCACTAAAGGAACACATGGTGCAATGAAGTTTGGCTTAATATTTAAGTTTTGATTAAATTAAATAACATTTCACAGTATTTAAGACCAGTAGAAAACATTTCTGTGATTTGTTACAAATCCTCAGGGAAATATTTAAAAACAAAACCAACAAGCAAACATGTTATTACTGTACTTTCAACTTGGATTTTCTAGCATTCTGTTGAGCATGACAATCTGAAAGTAAAATTCAGCAGGATTTGACTGGAAACCAAACGAAAGTAGTTACTTACAGTTCAGTCTTTATGCTGTCAGAACTGTGGAAGAGAAGGGAAAAAGGAGAAAAGGGGAGAAGGGGGAAAAAAAGAGAATAAGAAAAACAAAGATACGGCAGGGTATGCAAGGAGTAAAAAATACATCTGTTAATACTTTAATAACCTCAATTGTTATCTGAAACATGGTAATTTTCTTGAAAAATACACATTCTGCTGGTTTCAAGCATTGAGTGACTATGATCAAACGGTCCTTTTATCTGATTTTCATTTATGCTAAGATCAATTGCTATCACTCCAGGCAAAGCCAGGCAAACTGGTCATACAAATAATTCACTTTTATATTCAGCTCCCTTTTGTTGCTAGAGACGCAGTCTAAGCACACATGAAAATGAATCCCCAGATTATTTTTATTCATATTTTTAAACTGAGAGTATCAATGGGATAAAGAAGCCTTATTTGTGCACTGCAAATTGTTCCTATCATTTCTCTTGTTCATAACAAAAAGATTCTTAGCTGCTGGTCTGCCTTCCCAAGGTTACCTCCTCCTGAACCTGCAGGCTGGGCTGGCAAAGCCTTTCTCTCACCCCTGTAATAGCAAGAACATGACCCTCTCTGGTGAAAGCACTTTGGTGATGGGAGAGCACATAGTTCCCCGCAGCTGAGGTGCCTGCTGTGGTACTTTTGCAGTTGATGGGCTGCAAAGGCTTCCCAAATGAAATATTTACTTTGTATTAGGTTCTAGTGTGCTGTACAGGGCTAAGGTCACCACCTAACATCCCGACAAAGAACTGAGCTGGAATTCAGTCTTGGAAGAAATTGTCTTGTTCTGACTCAAGCAAAAGAAGTCCAGACGTGCAGCACTGCACAAAGTTGGGTCACTCAAGTATTTAAATCCCTGTTTCATCTCTCCTTTTGCCCTAGACCCACACCCCTACATGGACAGTGATTATGGTAGTGCTCTGTATAGATTGCTCTGCACAATAATAACATGAAACAAAAACTGAGAGAAAATTGAAGCCCAGAAAAAAAAATTACTAGCCAATAGAATATATTTTTTAACAAGCCAAACCAGAAAAAGCAGGAAAAAATGGAAAAAAAACCTGTTGCATCCTGGAGGATGGATGGGGAAAAGCGCTTTGTGCTGTGTTCCCAACTGGGGCTCACTTGGACCTGTGCCTGTAGTGATATGCTGTCTGTACCATGTAAATTTGTCCTGTGCTTTGAGACCTCTCTGAGTGCAATCTTAGAGCCAAGTAACATGATTATTATTACAACCTTAGCTCCAGAGTGAAAACTGCAGACCATTTCATACTGTATTCTCTCAATCCAAGGAGATAAGGAGCTAAACATCATGAAAGAGAACTCGCATTTGCAATAGGTGAAATAACTTTTTTTTTTGTGACTCTTCTATAGGAGAAGTTAAGAGAGGGTTTGTGGCCATCCTGTGAAATGGTGTCAATGCAATTAGTGCTGCTTACTGTTGTCTGGGACAGCAGAGGTGGGCAAATTGCAGCTTGTTAGTCCCAAATACATTATGGCCTCCTAATGAACTCAATTTTATGGCCAAACTCCTTTAAATTGTCTCTTCCCGTGATTAATTCACCTCTTTCTCCCCTTTCGGCAGGCTGTTGTTGATAGGGAGTGTCCAGTGTTGAATGAGTAAAAAGTACTAATGCATGTTCTTTCCAGGGAGAGATAACCCTTCTCTAAACATGATGAATGCATCTTTTACGGAGGAAGATACCCTGTGTGGCAGAGGTTTGTGTATAAGCACTGGAAAGCATGTCGTGCGGGGGGGTTGGTGGAGTTCTGTGGAGCTCCAGGCTCTTTCCAGGGGATTTGGGGGCTGCTATTGGAGCCAAACCAGCCTTGCCATGGAGGTCAGCCAGGGAGAAGGGGAGGGTCCTGCTCATTCCAGCTGGGTCTGGAACTCCCCATCACCGAACTGGGGACACCCCACAAGGGCTTTTCTGTCCAGGGACCTTTTTTGGCAAAGAAGTTTAGGGCCAGACTGGAGAAGTCATAACTGGGACCTGAGCTTGTCATTCCCAGTCTCCCTGCTCAGGGGGACTCCTGATGGACTCCTGGTTTCTGCACTGAGTCCTGCAGGCTGGACTCCCCACTTTTAATCGGTCCTTACTGAGACAAAGGTCCTCTCAGTGTTGGTAGGATCAGGGCTGGAGCAGGGACCGTGCAGGAGCAGAAGTGTGGCACGAGGGCTGCCTCCCCAGAAGAAGCTCTGCTCTGATTGCCCTCCTCTTTACCCAGATGCTTTCAGCTGAGCGTAGGAGTTAAGCAGACTCAGATTGGGAAGGTGATGGTACTTGGCATTCTGCAACACGGAGTTAAAAGGCCAAAAGGTGCATAAATACAGAGAGCTGACTAAAACTATGCATATATATTACCCATATATATATATATGGATGTCTTTATGTGCATACCCACATGAACAAACAAATAATATCACAGCACTCACAATTATTCATAAGAGTCTTTTTTTCCAACTCATCTTTGGCAAGAGAAGACAGCAGTAAAAGAAGAAGGGGGGGAAGAAACCCTTCCCCACGCTGATTATCAAATAAAATACTGTTTTATTTTCTGTCTAATAAGTACAAGAAGTTCCATAACTCCCCTGATTAGGCATATTATCCTTCTTCAGAAAGTCAGCTTGATTTATGCAGAAAGTGATTTGGACATACTTTCCTCTGGCTATAGAGATTTCATAATTCCTGGTGTATGTCTGGAAAATCTCCTCTCGTCTCCCGAGTCCAAACCAAATTAATGTCTTCCAGAATGACCTGAGGAATTAATGAGGTTTTTGCTGTCAGTTCTGCCCATGCAGGGTCAAGTAAATCATTTGCTGGCCCTTACTCCAGTGTTTTTCACTGTCTTTCTGACTCCATGTACAATGATAACAAAGTTGCAGATGCCTTTGAAATACGGCATCACTGACACTCTCCGTCCATCTGTTGGGACATATTTTAGGCTCTGTTTCTCTGTCTGCTGTAAACTCTGCCTTTAATGGAGTCAGTAATTGCTGATAAATGGGGTATCAATGAAGTCAGTGTACTGTAGGTTTCCCCATTCTTTTCTGCTGATGTGTGCTATTTAAATCTCTCTGCCATTACACACAGTTATTGTGTGTTCTCGGCTTTAATTCCAGCCCCAGCATTCTTGACCCCAGGCACGATTTTTAATACACAGGAAAACTAGGTACTACGGAGACCTGTTTGGCAGTAAACAAGTTATCCTCAATTCCCTACTCTGCTGTCCCCAACTAAAGAAAATGTGAAACACATTAAGAGTACGTACATTAAGTTCTGAGTAATTCACAGATTTTCTTTCTCTCATGTCATAAATATTTTAAAGCAACCCAATTTTGACATCGCAGCCAAGCAATAAAAACCATGATCCATCCCCTCGTGATAGAATGCTTAAAGTAAAATGAGTCCACACTTGATCATACATTTTATATTACCTTTCTTTTTAATTTATCGCAGCTTTTAAAGGTATTAAAATATTACTTCAGATGAGTACTGCTTGTGCCTATGACACTGTATAATCCATAATCTTTTAGGCTCTCTGCCAGCTATCTCTGCAGTTATGCCTCATTTTCTTGCATGTAAAAGCAAGAATAATCTGAGCACATCTGAGCACAGAACAATGACTCCAGTTGCAAAAATAACAATGACACTTGAAGTAGCATCTGCACCCAGCTGGCCCTTTCCAAACACCCAGGAAGACACAGTCCCTCTCCAAGGCTAAAGCTAAAGAAAAGGCAAGGAGCAGAAGAAAGGAACGGGAAAATCAGATCATTCCATTGTATGTGTCATGGCTGTGGCTGCAGCCTAGACCAGAAGGTCTACGAAAAAGGTAAAAAGAAATTAATATTATGTAATTATAGAAATGCCACCACATAGGAATAGTGTTCCCATTGTCCTTCAGTCAGTGGATAGCTGATGCCCAGAAACACAGGAAGCTATTGGTAGTGCCTGCAAGGTTAGGACTGGCTTTGCATCCTGGCTCAGTTCCTTAGTCTTCAAGGATTTTTGGCTATCCCTTGCAGACTTCTGGTTTGCTGTTTGAAGTCTGTTTCATAGTTCCCACATCCCTCTGGGAATACTCAGACCAGCAATTCTTCTCTTTGAAGCTGATGGCACCTGGCTTTGAAGGAAAAGTCCTCTGCAGCTGGCCCTTAGCACTGGTAAGATGACTGAGGCAGGGATCAGCCTGAAGTCTGTGTTCCACTAAGCAAAATGTTATGACCTAAAGCCCAGAAAAGATGTATTTTGTTGAGTTTAGAGCTTTGTGAGTGGATCAGTGAAACAGCTTGGGGCATGGAGATGGTTTGGCCTGCAGAAGAGAGGCCAAGGCAAGCAGGGCTGCCAGGATTTCTGTGTGACTGAGGAGGGCACAAACACATGGAATGTGCACACCTTGTTCCCCCTTCTATTGACACCTATGGGATTATAGACTTGCATGACCGGGGTGGGGATGGACCACAAGGAGACTTCACACACGTAGGCCTTGGAGGAGAATTAGGCATTGACTGATTCTCTCACAGAACCCTGAGAACCTGCCAGCCATGGACTGGCAATGGACTTTGCAGTGAAATAACATTTTCCTTGATTAATTTTGAATTTGCTGTCTGCAAGCCTTTAGATTCTTAGATTACAAAATAGAACTCAGCTGCTAGCCGTGTCCTTTTTACCAAAAGGCTGAATTTTTAAATTTCTTTTCACTTATTCCTGATTATTTCTGCTACAGATTTGGAATGTCTTTGTCTCTTTTCTACTTACTTTGGGAGGCTGTAATAAAACAGAAAACTTTGGTGGCTGTTTCTGATATGTCAGAAAATGTTCTCATGCTCTTGCAGACTAAGGGCTCTTCAATTGCATCAATAGTTCCTAGGAAAAGTCTTTGCTTTGACACACTTGGACTTTCCCCAAATGCCTGATGTAGAGATAGCTATTTGATATTATTAATGTTCCATAAAATGCTTCAAAGTCTTCTTGTGAAAGAAGGATTATTACAACAAACTTGCAAATGGACAACAACATAAACTTTGTTCCTCTGCAGTATTAAGATTTTAAGACAGGTTATCTTTTGGTTTTTTAATTTAAATTCCTGTCAAACAAAGTTTTAATTTAATAAACTCTGCATAAAAATGGGTGTACCCTTAGATTTACCTAAACACAACCTTTCAAAAAATGCTGCCTTGATTCAGAGGCCTCATGTCATGGGAGAATCTGCCACGCACCTCAGGATATTGCTGAAAGCAATCCCTGTCATACCCAGTGTGCCTAAATTCTGCTGGCTTCATCTTGTAGCCACTAGACCTCGTTATATTCTTGTCTGACAGGGAAAACCTGCCTCCCTGTGTAGATGGCTGAAGGGCAGTCAAGTCAACTCTCAGCGATCTCTTGGGGAACCCTAGCAGATGTAACCTCTTAAGTCTCTTCCTGTCAGGCTCAGACAGCAAACCCATGAAAGAAATTCTCCCTCTTTGCTCAGGGGGAAGCCTGACCTGCCTTACGCTCTCCTTATTTTGCTGAAAACTTCCTTCCTGGTCTTTTTCCCTGAAAGAAAGCAGCTTCTGGATTTTCATTCTACTGGGACAGATATGGTATGATGACTCTCATTTCCTCTCTTCCCTTTTCAGTTTCTTCCTTATACCTTTTCTTTTCTTTTCTTTTCTTTTCTTTTCT